>JASJET010000022.1:57500-212500 GCA_034092305.1 Diaprepes abbreviatus
TGATTTTCTTTCTTCGGATTTTGTTGAAAGCTTTTTCGGCTGCACTTTCTCGTATTGATGTTCGGTTTTCTGTTATAACTGACGGTTCCGGCTACTCAATCCACCTTTCCCGTCAGTTATTGAGGCAGGATTGCCTCATGTATTACTTTGTGTAGTTTCCTGTAGGGGAATTTATTGTGATTTCTAATATGGCGAGTTATTTCCAATTTTGATGTTTTATTCTCAAAGAATTTTCTGGTTCTCTCCATTAAGATGTTTTTGAATGGCGTTGTGTTGGCCAATTCGTATATTTCTTCGTTCCTACGGTGTTCATAGTTACTTATGCATAGTATTTTCCTGAGGATCTTGGTTTCCAGCGTAAAGATTTTTTGTTGGTTGGTTCTACTGGCTGAACTCCAGACTGGATAGGCGTATCCCAGTATGGGTCTGATGTAACTTTTGAATAGATAGATTTTTGTTTTCCTTTCTAGTCTTGATTGGCTTGATATAAATGGGTATACTAAGTTTGTTGCTAGTCCTGCCTTCCTTCTGATGATTTCGCAGTGTTCCTTGAAGTTTAATTTTTTATCTAGGGTGACTCCTAGGTAGATGATGTTGACTTGGTTTTGGATTGCTGTGTTGTTGACTTGTATTGATTCTAATTGTATCGTTCTTCTTTGATTGAAAATTATAAATTGGGTCTTGTTTTCGTTGATTTTTAGCTTCCACTTCTTTAAGTATCTGCATATTCTCCTGACGTGTTCTTCCAGTCTATTTGCTGCTATTTCGGGTTTTGTCGATCTAGTATATACAGCTATGTCATCTGCAAATAGTGCTGTCTTGATGTTCTCTGTTTTTGGGACGTCATTGATGAATATGTTGAAGAGTGTTGGTGATAGCACGCTTCTCTGGGGTAGTCCTTGGATTTGTTGTTTTGTTTCTGATAGGCCTTTCTCTACTTCAACATGAATTTTCCTGTTTTCCAAATAACTTTGGATTAGCTTAATAATTGTTACTTGGATGTTGTTTTCCATCATTTTATGAATTAGAGCTTCATGCCAAACAGTGTCATAGGCCTTTTCTAAGTCTAGTGTCACCAGGGTAGTGTTCTGTTTTATGTTGTTGTTGGTCATAGCTTCTTCAATCACTCTTGCCAGTTGTAATTCTGTTGATCTATGCGGTCTGAAGCCAAATTATTCAGGGATTAGCCTATGGTGTTCTTCTAACTCTTTACTGAGTCTTTTGTTTAAGATTCTTTCGAATGTTTTCCCGATGAAGCTTAATAGTGAAATTGGCCTATAGTTTTCTGGTCTTGTGTGGTATTTTTTTGGTTTCGGAATAGTGATTATTTTTGCTTCCTTCCAAGCTTTGGGGAAATATTGCAGTTTAATGCAAGTATTGAAGATATACATTAATTGGGCTGCTGCTTTCCTGGTTAGATATTTCAGGTCTTTGGCTATTCCGTCTATTCCGGCAGCTTTGAATGGTCTGCTTTTTGCAATTATTCTTGTGATTTCCCCTGGGCTAGTTAGTTGGCTTGCTGGGGCTATTGTTCGTCTTGTTTTTATTTCTTGGTAGTTTCTGTTGACTATTTCTGAGGTTCTTTGATTGGATAGGTTCGCCGTGCTGTTGCTTATCTCGATGAATTTATTTGCAAATATTTCTGCTTTTTCTTGATTTTTTGTTATAAACTTGTCTTCGCCGTTTATTTGTATTTTTAGTGGCGGTGCAATTAGCCTTCTTTCTGGGTTTTTAGCGAATTTGATGTGTTTCCAAATGTCGTAATTTTTTTCGGCGTGCTTTAATCTGCTGTTCCATATGTGATTGTGATATGACTGCAGCATGGCTTTAACTGTGTTATTGTTGTCTTGAAGTTCTCTTAGTTTCATTTCTGTCCGGCTTCTTTGGTAGGCTCGTCTTGTTCTGTTTCTTTTGGCTATTGCTTCCCTGATCTCTTCTGGTATTTTTTGTTGGAAGCTCGTTGTGTTTTTTGGGATACATAGCTCCTTTATATCTTTGATGTTGTTTACGAATTTCTTTATTTGGTTTTCTATTTCTTCTTTGGAGCTTATGTTCCTGTTTATTGATGTTCTTCTATTTAGTTCTTGTTTAAACTTTGTCCAATCTGCTTTTCCGTACTCATACTGTTTCCTTGGTAGGGATATTTTCATGTTATTATGGACTGTTACTTCTACTGGGAGGTGGTCTGAGGCTAAGTCCATTATTCTTTTAATAGTTGCGGCTACATTTTTGGTTAACGCCATATCTAAAACTCCATCTTCATTTCTATTTCTGCCGATTCTTGTTGGTTCTTCGGTCGCTAATAGTTCTGCTTCTGAGTTTTCTATGAAGTTTTTCAGTATCACTCCGTTATTATTGTTTGTTCTATTGTTCCAATCGGAATGTCTGGCGTTAAAGTCACCTATGATTATGACTTTTCTTCCTATGTTGAGTAGATTATTTAATTCGTCAGTATTTAGCCGCCTGTTTGCTGGATTGTAGATTGTTGCGACTGTTAGATCTTCTATTTGGAACGTGATTGTTTCTAGGTCCGTGTTGTTGTTATGTATTTTTGTTATGTCAATGTTGTTTTTGACATACACGGCTACTCCTCCTCCTGGGTTTGCTGCTACTCTATTTTTGAACATGACTTTATATCCCTGGAAGTTGGGTGGAATTTTGTTTAAAAGTTTGGTTTCTTGTATGAGGCAGATGTCTGGTTGTTGTTCTTTGACAAAATTCCTTATTTCTGGAGTTTTTCCCCATATGCCGTTTACGTTGGCAGATATAATTTTTATTTTTTTGAGTTTCTTAGTAGTTGCCGTGTCCGCTAAGAATCTTTATGATTTCAAAATCGCTCTTGGCGTTTTGTAATTGGTTTTTGAAGTTCCTCACTTTTCTGATTGGTTCTTTTATGTTGATTTTTTTGTTGAGGTCTTCTATCTCCATCATCAGTGTTTGAAAATCCTCAAGTTCTTCTGTGTTACTTGGGACTTGCTTGTTTGGGGCTGCTGTTACTTGTGTCGTGGTTGTGTTTTTTGTTATGTCGCTGTATTTTATATTGTTTTCCACTCTTTTTGCCGTGAATGTCCTGGGTTTGTTTTGATTTTTCGTTTTATTCAGATAATCTATTAATTTGGGGCATTTGGAGAAATACGCGGTGTGGTTTTCACCACAGTTCGCGCATTTCAATGGGATTTCTTCGTTGATTCCCTTTTTTCTTTGGCAATCGCTTGTTGCATGTTTCCCTGCGCATTTTACACATTTCATGCGCCTTTTGCAGTTTTTAGATCCGTGCCCGAATTCTTGGCATCGGTGGCATTGAGTGTAGTTTAGTCTCTTATGGTACGTTTCCCACTTGATTATGCTTGGTCAATGTCTTTTATCTTCTTAAGTTCGCTTAAGTTGACTTCTTTTTTGGTTATTATTAGGTATGAGTGGCTAACTCCTTTCCTTGATTTGAGTGCGATACATTCTATGATATCGAAGTTTTTCTCCTTAAGCATTTTGATGATATCATTAGGTTCCATATTTGGGGGCCCCTTCATTACGATCTTTTTTGTCTTATCCTGCCTCCTTTCGTACGTGAAGTACTCTAATCTGTCTTCTTTGTTGAGGTTTTCTTTTACCTTCTGGTAATCTGATTCATTTTGGGTAAAGATTTTAATCTCGTTCGGACTATATTTCATGTAGTAGTTACCGGAATTAAGAATTTCTTTTATTTGTATACTACATGTTTTGTAGTCCACTTTTGATGTGACGATTATCGGTGGAGGTTTTTGTCTCCTCATCGTAATTTGGCTCATTTCTACTTCATTTTGGTTATTGATGGAGTTATCTTGGGCGTTTTAGTCCTCATCTTCAATGTCTAATAATCCGAATCGGTTCGAAGTAGGCACTGGATTTTCTTCGGAAAGTCTAGGCTTTTTCCTACTATTTTCCACTCTCAGGCTTTGCATCCTGAGTTTAATGGAATTCTTCTTTACCTTGCTACAGATAATAATGGATTTCACTGACTTTTCACTTATTTGTCTGCCCATATGGGCGCACTTTGTTTACTCTCTAGTTTTCGCTCGATGTGACTCTTGCGAAAGCTGGGAATAGAATGGGATTAGGCGCATTAACTTATTACACAATATATTTAAGTTAATGCGCAGAATCCTGACGGTCAGAAACTGTCTGACGCGGGTTGGAACAAACCTATCATTTGGCGTAATGACCTTGGAAAAGGCGGATTTAGGCGGGAAATCTTCGGTCTGTGTCTTTTTTTAAATCTAACAAATCACAATGCTTGAAATTTGATATATGTCTTATTACGCTACGCTTACGCCCAGATTTTTCTTATCGTGTTGACTCACTCTTAGAAAATTCGTGAGGATAGAGCGCGGATTTCTGAAAATAAAATGGATGACAGATGGTAATGGAGCTGTCAAACGAAAAATGTCCGGAGTATGCTCTGCGCAAATTAACCGTCAAAGGTCAAAAAATAGTGTCATTGTTGTTATTATTGCGAAGTAATCTTAGTTTTTCCCTGGATTAAATTTATTTTAAATAACTTAATAACCGAGTAATATGTACCAAGCCATCAGTCAAATATTTAGGTGTAAATATAAACCACAAAATTATCTTAAATTGGCACTTTGGAACTGTTAAACAAAAATGTATACAAAGGGCCAAATACCTTTGGAGCACGAACTTGAGATATAAAACTGGACTGCTCATGAAAATAATTTTTGACCCCCCTTATTGGTCACCATTCGGTGCAATGATTTGTATGGCAACATTGAATTCCCTGCTAGTTTCTTATATTGGCGTGAATGAATGTCAATTCTATATTCTAACTAACATGTTTAGACAATAACTATCTCTTTCTATACTATATCTAAAACAATAAATCACTCTTTCTTGTTTTACTTGACAGGTTAATCGAGTACATTCAATAAAAAAGACCTGAACTCCGATTCCGTAAGCATATTTTTTGACATTCTCTTTCCTTATCTCTTTTAGGACAGTGATATACTTATGTGTTAATACAGACTGAACAAAGATAGAAGATCCTTATTATGACATCCTCTTTCCCTTTACTCTTATAGAACCGCAGCCCAGAATAATTGTTTCTGTAAAACAATATTTAACTTGAATTTCTACTTTTAGTTTCCTCAAAATTATAATTTTTCTGTTTAAAGCAACTCCAATAAAGCAAATTTTTTTTACTTCTTTGGAACAGCGTAAATATGTAACAATTTTATTATTTTTAGATAACAAGCATGAAATGTCAGTTGTTATAAATAAATGAAAATGCTTTTTCTACGACTGTTTACATATTTTATTTTTTTACAATAAAACTGTTATTTAGCAAAATAGCTAAAATGTGAAATATGCGCCAAAACAAATCCAGACTAATTTTTTTTTGAAATATCTGTTTTAGAAACATCCTTTTTCGGACGTAGAGTATAAGAAGTTAACGAAAAAAAGTATTAAGGCATTTATTTTTAAAAATTTTATATCATGAATTAATATAGCATATTGTTTAATGTAAGGTATCGAAATGTCCACATAATCTATTGCAAAGTAAGATAGTTTCATTATTTAAAAATAGCTTCGATTAGGTCTTTGTTAAAATTATTTTCTCCTCGATGCTTTTAGGGAACTGATACTTTAGGTATTTATATAGAGTTAACAACATTCATAATAATGTTGACATTTCCCTCATAAAAACGGAGCTTTAATTTAAATGAAGTAAATTAACATTATGTACTAAACCATTTTTATATATAAAAAAAATTAAACTCCAAAGGGGATAGTGTTAAAGCAGTTTATATTTAATTGTAAACAAAACAATATTTATTAAGATACTTTAAATATAAAGAAACTTGTAAATACAAGAGAATTCTTACATTAATACAATCATTTTTAATCTAAATATATACATGAAGATTTACTACCAACTTTTAATTTTTACACTAGGTCAAACTTTCAATTTACTTAACTGTCTAAGGATCTGGAATTGACCGTTGCTAGAGTTGAATTTTTGAAATGGTAATCAATCGCAGCTTCTCACTACTTTGACAAAGGATTTTTATGACACAAATTCCCTATCTGAGCTAAAATCAAGAATTTTTGTTTTATTAATTAATAACATATTCAAACAAAAGGTTATTATTTTATTTTTAGACGAAACAAATACATAAAAGTAAAATTTATGTAATTTCCAAACATCCTTAATAATATTGAAAAATTTCATATTATATGCAATCATTTATTTCTATTTTAATATGGCATATTGGTTTTTAAACGTATAATCATTTTAAATTTTAACACCATACCAGTTTCGATATTCAGCTTTATATTGCAGCCGAACATTAACTTTATGGTAAAACGATATTGTTGTTGATTAATGCACACCTAATTCAGGACTTTCTTTTGTAGAGTCAGTGTATGTTATTAAGTCCAAGGTTAGTTGCTTCAAGATGTTTACATCAAACAGTGCTTCGTAGTTTTTTTCAGGCAGTTTATTTGTAAGAAGCACAACACAAACTTTTTGCTCATCTTCTTGTATAAAACAAGTTCCAGAAATATGCTCTGAACAGAGTTACTTATCTGATGTATAAAAGAATTATGATCATGACCAATTTGCTTCAGCTCTTGAATTTGAAGATTCTTTTCTCTTCGAAAACTAAAATATTGATAGCATTTAATAATTATCATATATCATATACATAAGATTAAACTTGTTACACTTAGATTTACAATTTTATTATAAGGTAAAATTTTATATAATTATTATTGAATGCTTTATAACTTACCAATTAAATAAATTCCAATTTACCAGATGAGGTATTTGCACGTCTTACGATGAAGAATCACATTTTTTAAAATACAAAAAGAAAACCTTGAAGTTCACATTTCTGTTTGAAATTTTCAGTAAAACGTTACATAAAATGTGATAAAATCCATAAAACAGCAAAATCAAAAATAAATTTTTGTCAAAATGAAAACTATTCAATGTCATAAATACACTTTCACCAATATCATAAAAACTTAGGGAATTCATTGTTGCCAAAGCAATTATTTGCACCAAATGGCACGGAGCACGGTGGGGTCATTTTTTTTTTATAAGGGAGATATGGAACACGAGCAGTCCAGTTTTATATCTCAAGTTCGTGCTTTGGAGTCTAATCTACAAAGAAAAATGCATATCAAGAAAAACAACTCATATATACAAAGCAATGTACTGACTTTAATAGGAATACATACCCCCTACATACAGTAATTGCAGGAAGCCAGCACTCATAAAACTTGAAAAGGAAGAAAACAACTGCTCTATGTAGTATGACTAAAATCCATCGTCCTAACTGTCCACGAATCAATTATTGTATGAATTCACTAAACATCCAGCCGATTATTGCAAGACTTCCTGTCCTGACAACTAAGTTTGAAAGAAAACCTGAAACTTGACCGGTGATAAAGGAACTGTGTACGACCAGGGACCGGAACCATAGGCCAGCAAGAAGACCCCCATTAATGATACTATTCAACCTTTAATATACTTTTTTTATTATTTTGTGAAGATTTGTAGGGGCTTGAAGACCAAAAGTACTATAAATAAGCTTTTTGTTCTGAAGGACCTTGTTTGTTGGCCTGTAGGGTTCAAATTTATATGTCCTAATAAATTATAATCATAATAATATTTATTTAATTGTAGTGTAGTATAGTGTTTAACACAGCCTAAGGAAGTAAAATGTTGCATTTACCATTATTTGAATATAAAATTTAACGTTACTTATTTAAGTAAAAGTTTTAAATATCTTACAAATTGTTACTTTTCAAATTTTTTATAAGTTGTGTTGATGAAAACAATTATGTTACACTTAACTGTTTCAAAGTAAGATACTTGACTGTTTGGGAATATAGGGACATAAGTGTTTACGTTAAATTCATAATTAAAACTAGCTGTAGGAAAACAATTTTTAAACAGCATGCTCATACTATTGAGATATGAACAGAATTTAGTGTAATAATTTTGTATGTCTATAATTTCAAATTTACTTGCAATTTACGAAACATTCAACTTTCCAAGGATATTTTAATTAGAAAATATTAAAAATAACGGGGTACTACTTAATTAACATTTTAACTGTTTTTTCATAAAATAAAACGTTTTGAAAAAAAGATTCGTCAACATATAGCTTTTTTTAATGACTAGTTAGTTTTAACAACCAAAAATATAATAAAAAGTTTTAATCTATTTTTACGACCGACCAATAATATGGCAGACATCCACACGTAACAATCAATTGACACGAATTTGATAAGTTGGGTAAGTTTATAACGTAATACTGTCATTTTATCTCTTTCTACTATTCGTAATACTGCTAATTTTTCTCTTTCCACCATTAGTTTCGTTCAACTACTTATGTCGATGAAATTTCGGAAATTTATGCAAATTGCTTCGAACCTTGTCAGTGGGCGGTAAACGATTACGTTTGAGTCGTTATAATTTTTCACTGACGACAGCGTATTCACTGTTATTATAACTTCACTTTACCCAAAATGGCGCATAGCATGGTCCGGACATTTTCTATTTATTTGACGTTCAGTACATATACTTTATATGTGCGTGGGATAGAGGTACCCGAACAAATTTTTATTGCGGTGTAAACTCTGTCTGTATTTTTTGGTGTAAACTAACCCTTAAAAATTTAAGATCGTAACCTTATTCTTATGTTCTCGTTGAAGTTATGATTAATGCTTTTTCAAGATAAAACGATTAATAAAAAAATTGCTTTTTTTGAAATTCCCTTTTGTGTTCAGTGTTTCATATTTAAAAATAAATTGTTAATTACGGTTAATTTCGGGCCTTGTTTTAGCCGCAAAAATTCAGGTGGAATTTATATGTTGACAAAATTCAAAAGGGTTGGATAATAAACCAAGATGGGAGGAAAACATAATTTAGCTAGCAGAACAAAGAACAATGCCCGGGTAAGTATATATACTAAGTTAACTACCTGCAGATCCACATACCTGCATAGTAAACACAAAAACCCATTTACATAATCTTGGGTGATTTTTGTATAAAAAGTACTAATCCTGTAATATACCAGAATTAATTACTATAAAAAATATTTTTTTTTTTTAAATTAAACCAATATTTGACGATAAAAAATTAACTTTAAGAGATTGCAGTTAAATTCCACCTTTTGGAATATGTTTCGGTTCAGGATATTCAGTTTAGAGTAATGGGATAAGCGAATATGATAGTTATTTTGAATAAGTGAAATCTAGGAAAACGACGTTTTTGAAAAAAATATTGTTACATACCCTTATTTTGAGGTTTTAAAACATGATTTTGGCCTGGATTCTTCACAATATTTATTCAGTTTTCTGGAAAACAAAAAACGCTTCCCATCTCACAGTCACATTTATTTCTGGGAAAAACACTAAAGTTTCGTAGTTATTTTAAATAGTACTAGTTAAAATACATTATATGTATTGCATAAATTCTAGTCAACAAATTAAGAAAAACTTTTGTTTTTTAACGAAAGAGCAAAAAATAAGTTTCATAACCTTCATTGAACTTTCTATTACTGAGAA
Source organism: Diaprepes abbreviatus (assembly GCA_034092305.1). NCBI lineage: Eukaryota > Metazoa > Arthropoda > Insecta > Coleoptera > Curculionidae > Diaprepes > Diaprepes abbreviatus. The sequence continues at coordinate 67,074 of JASJET010000022.1, forward strand.
TACCAAATATTTACTGCCAGATATAAAATATGTTCATGCTACGTTTATTTTAAAAAAAAATTATCATGTGTGTATGTGGTGAGCTGCATAAAAATTCATGATTTTGAGTTAGTCTAAAAGTGAGATATTGGATGCGTGATACATGGTTGTGTTCACAAAAGTTTGAACTTTTGGAAAGATAAAAAATGCGATTAGTGATGCGCCAAAAAGCAGAAAAACAGTAAAATAAATTATTAACAGGTTAGAAATAAATTTACATTTTGACAAAAAAAAAATTTTTTTTTGAATCATATATATACATATATATATATATATATATATATATATATATATATATATATATATATATATATAGTAATAATAATAATAATATATTTGAAAGTGGCAAAATTGATTGGTTTGTGTTTTATTGTTGTTGAGACTTTATTAAATTTGCGCAATTTGTATTTTTGACCGTTCATAGTGTATCGTAATAGTGTCTTTGTTAACATGCTCTGGTTGCCAAATTGGTTCTGTTTTTAAATGTAGGCCAAAGGAGGATGAGGTCTTTGATGTACCTTGTGATTCACGTATTCAAATTCAAAACATGCTTTATTGTCGTAAATACAAACTATTGGTGGACAGAGCTCATTAAAATTTAAAGTTTGGTATAAAAAACAAAGAAATTTATAACTTATAGAAATAAACTATCACAATTCCCTAAAAAAACTTAAAATTAAAAGGTATCAAAGTCAGGACAAATAAGACAAAATAAGTCTACTCCCTGTCACTCGCAAAATATTCTGTCAAGTTATAAAAGACCCTACTCTTAAGGAGTGATGCAACAGATCTTCTGAAGCATATAGGTGTTTGCTCAGTCTTAATACTATTGGGAAGATGGTATAATAAATTATGTCTCTTATAGGTTCGTTTAAGAAATTAAAAACATATTGCTACCATGCGCCTGAAGTTTTGAACCTTCACGCGAACGAATTTTGTACACAGTAAAAATTATTTCGAAATTTAAAGAAAATTCTTTAAAATTCATATTAAGCGAAGAAAACATTGCAAAATATTTGAAAAATTAATTCTTCTTTTTTCTACCTGAATTTTTATACAACTTAGGAATTATATTTGGTATCAGTTGAAGCTTAACATTTATTAAAATAATTTTAAAAATATCGCTTGTGAAGGTTGACAAATAAAAATCTAAGCAAATTTGTTATTGACTGGCCGGACCGGTTAATATTAAAAACATTTTGTAAAAAAAATTTAAGAACCAACTGAGCTCCGGATACATATAACCAATGTTATATTTATATAGTTAAAAAAATCGTCTATGGGAGTTCATATGTAAAACTGCATTTAAATTTTATACTGACGGGCAAAAAGATTTTAAAAGCAATTTGGATGGGGCAAAAAAGCCACCCCCCCTATTTCATATAGTTTAAAAATTTTCAATTCACAAGTCCAAGCGTATACAAATTTTGTATTAATGTGCTAAACATATTTATGTTAAAGCCGTCAAAAATAAAATCAAAAAACAATTGCGGACGGGACAAAAAAGCCACTCCCATATTAATATATTTAAAAAATTATCTATGGGCACTCACAGGACAAAGTGTATACAAATTTTGTATTGACGAGCTAAGTATATTTATATTAAAGTCCTGTATAAAAAAGGATTTTAAAGAAAGATTGCGACAGGACAAAAAAGTGACCATCATATTAATATGTTACAAAAAAAATTGTCTATGGCATTCACAGGTCAAAGTGTATAAAAATTTTATATTGATGAGCTAAGTACATTTATACTAAAGGCCTCTGTGAAAAAATACTTGAAAAAACGAATGCGGAAGGGACAAAAAAGCCACCCCTTATTAATATACTATGGGCATTCCTAGGTCAAAATGTATACAAATTTTATATTGACGAGCTAGGTACACTTATAATAAAGACCTCTATGAAAAAAGATTTTAAAAAACGCTTGCGGGCGGGACAATAAACCTATTCCATATTAATATACTTAAAAAAATCGTCTATGGATATTCACACGTCAGAGTGTATACAAATTTTATATTGACGACCTAGGTACTTTTATATTAAAGCCCTATGTGAAAAAAGATTTTAAAGAACGTTTGCGGACGGGACAAAAAAGCTATCCCCATATTAATATACTTAAAACAAATCATCTATGGACATTTACAGTTCAAAGTGTATACAAATTTTATATTGACGAGCTAGGTACACTTATATTAAAGCACTCTGTGAAAAAAGATCTTAAAGAATGTTTGCGGACCGGACAAAAACTATCCTCATATTAATATATTTAAAAAAATCGTCTATGGACATTCACAGGTCAACGTGTATATAAATTTTACATTAACGATCTAAGTACATTTATATTAAAGCCCTCTATGGAAAAATATTTTAAAAAACGGTTGGGGACGGGACAAAAAAGCTATCCCCATATAAATATATTTAAAAAAATGGTCTATGAACATTCACAGGTCAAAGTGTATACAAATTTTACATTGACGAGCTAGGTACACGTATACTAAAGCCCTCAATGAAGAAAGATTTTAAAGAACGCTTGCGATCGTGACAAAAATGCTATCCCCATATTAATATATTTAAAAAAATCGTCTATGGACATTTACAGGTCAAATGTGTATACAAATTTTACATTGATGACCTAAGTACATTTATAAAAGAGCCCTTTTTAAAGAACGCTTGCGGATGATACAAAAAAAGCTATCCCCATATTAATATACTTTAAAAAAATCGTCTATGGAGATTCACAGGTCAAAGTGTATACAAATTTTATATTGACGAGCTAGGCACACTTATATTAAAGCAATCTGCGAAAAAAAGATTTTAAAGAACGCTTGCGGACGGGACAAAAACTATCCTCATATTAATATATTTAAAAAATCGTCTATGGACATTCAAAGGTCAAAGTGTATACAAATTTTACATTGACGACCTAAGTACATTTATACCAAAGCCCTCTGTGAAAAAAGATTTTAAAGAACTCTTGCAGGCGGAACAAAAAGCTGTCCCCATATTCATATATGTAAAAAAAATCGTCTATGGACATTCACAGGTCAAAATATACACAAATTTTATATTGACAAGCTAGGTACACTTATAATAAAGCCCTCTGTGAAAAAATATTTTAAAGAAAGCTTGCAGACGGGACAAAAAAGCTATGCCCATATTAATATACTTAAAAAATCGTATATGGACATTTACAGGTCAAGGTGTATACAAATTTTACATTAACGACCTAAGTACATTTATACCAAAGCCCTCTGTGAAAAAAGATTTTAAAGAACTCTTGCAGGCGGAACAAAAAGCTGTCCCCATATTCATATATGTAAAAAAAATCGTCTATGGACATTCACAGGTCAAAATATACACAAATTTTATATTGACAAGCTAGGTACACTTATAATAAAGCCTTCTGTGAAAAAAGATTTTAAAGAACGCTTGCAGACGGGACAAAAAAACTACCCCCATATAAATATATTTAAAAAAGTGGTCTATGAACATTCACAGGTCAAAGTGTATACAAATTCTACATTGATGAACATGAACCTGAACTTTTAATCGATTGATATCATCGAAAAAGGATATTCGCCAGTGGTCAATTTTATTAGCGAGATTAGCATATTAATAATTTAAAAATAATTGTTGATAATTTTTTGTCTTAAATTGTTTATTTCGGTAACAGTTGATAGTGAAAAAAGTATGGCAGAGATTTACTCCCCGAAACCAACCCTTAGCAGAAACAACAGGGGTGAGAATAGAATTATATTTGTTATTTCCGACCCTGTGAGTTTGAATGAGAGTTTTATTTTCTTGAATTATTTATTTCGATGACAGATGATTGTGAAAAAAGTATGGCCGCGATTTACTCTCCGGAACCTCCCCTTAGCGACAAAAATAGGGTTGAGAATAGAATTATATTTTTTATTTCCGACCCTGTAAGTTTCAATGAGAATTTTATTTTCGTAAATTATTTAGTTCGATGACAGTTTATTGTAAAAAAAGTTTGGGCGCGATTTACTATCCGGAACCTACCCTTACTGACAAAAATAGGGTTGAGAATAGAATTTATATTTTTTATTTCCGACCCTGTAGGTTTCAATGAGAATTTTATTTTCTTAAATTATTTAGTTCGAGGACAGTTCATTGTAAAAAAAATATGGCCGCGATTTACTCTCTAGAACCTACCCTTAGCGAAAAAAATAGGGTTGAGAATAGAATTATATTTTTTATTTCCGACCCTGTAGGTTTCAATGAGATTTTATTTTCTTAAATTATTTAGTTCGAGGACAGTTCATTGTAAAAAAATTATGGCCGCGATTTATTCTCCGGAACCTACTCTTAGCGACAAAAATAGGGTTGAGAATAGAATTATATTTTTTATTTCCGATCCTGTAGGTTTCAATGAAAATTTTATTTTCTTAAATTATTTAGTTCGAGGACAGTTCATTATAAAAAAAGTTTGGCCGCGATTTACTCTCCTGAACCTACCCTTAGCGACAAAAATAGGGTTGAGAATAGAATTTATTTTTTATTTCCGACCCTGTAGGTTTCAATGAGAATTTTATTTTCTTAAATTATTTAGTTTGAGGACAGTTCATTGTAAAAAAAGTTTGGCCGCGTTTTACTCTCTGGAACCTATCCTTAGCGGAAACAATAGGGGTGAGAATAGAATTATATTTTTTATATCCGACCCTGTAGGTTTCAATGAAATTTTTATTTTCTTAAATTATTTAGTTCAATGATAGTTCATTGTAAAAAAAGTTTGGCCGCGATTTACTCTCCGGAACCTACCCTTAGCGACAAAAATAGGCTTGAGAATAGAATTATATTTTTTATTTCCGACCCTGTTGGTTTCAATGAGAATTTTATTTTCTTAAATTATTTAGTTCGAGGACAGTTCATTGTAAAAAAAGTTTGGCCGCGATTTACTCTCCGGAACCTACCCTTAGCGACAAAAATAGGGTTGAGAATTGAATTATATTTTTTTTCCGACCCTGTAGGTTTCAATGAGAATTTTATTTTCTTAAATTATTTAGTTCGATGACAGTTCATTGCAAAAAAAGTTTGGCCGCTATTTACTCTCCGGAACCCACCCTTAGTGACAAAAATAGGGTTGAGAATAGAATTATTTTTTTTAATTTCCGACCTTGTAGGTTTCAATGAGAATTTTATTCTCTTAAATTATTTAGTTCGAGGACAGTTCATTGTAAAAAAATTATGGCCGCGATTTACTCTCCGGAACCTACCCTTGGCGACAAATAGGGGTGAGAATAGATTTTTTTTTATTTCTGACCCTGTAGGTTTCAATGAGAATTTTATTTTCTTAAATTATTTAGTTCGAGGACAGTTCATTGTAAAAAAAGTTTGGCCGCGATTTACTCTCCGGAACCTACCCTTAGCGACAAAAATAGGGTTGAGAATTGAATTATATTTTTTTTCCGACCCTGTAGGTTTCAATGAGAATTTTATTTTCTTAAATTATTTAGTTCGATGACAGTTCATTGCAAAAAAAGTTTGGCCGCTATTTACTCTCCGGAACCCACCCTTAGTGACAAAAATAGGGTTGAGAATAGAATTATTTTTTTTAATTTCCGACTTTGTAGGTTTCAATGAGAATTTTATTCTCTTAAATTATTTAGTTCGAGGACAGTTCATTGTAAAAAAATTATGGCCGCGATTTACTCTCCGGAACCTACCCTTGGCGACATAAATAGGGGTGAGAATAGATTTTTTTTAATTTCTGACCCTGTAGGTTTCAATGAGAATTTTATTTTCTTAAATTATTTAGTTCGAGGACAGTTCATTGTAAAAAAATTATGGTCGCGATTTACTCTCCGGAACCTACCTTTGGCGACATAAATAGGTGTGAGAATAGAATTTTTTTTTTATTTCCGACCCTGTACGTTTCAATGAGAATTTTATTCTCTTAAATTATTTAGTTCGAGGACAGTTCATTGTAAAAAGAGTATGGCCGCGATTTACTCTCCGGAACCTATCCTTAGCGGAAACAATAGGGGTGAGAATAGAATTATATTTTTTATTTCCGACCCTGTAGATTTCATGAGTATAGAATTATTTTTTTCAACCCTATTTTTGTCGCTAAGGGTAGGTTTCGGAGAGTAAATCGCGGCCAAACCATTTTAACAATGAACTGTCCTTGAACTAAATAATTAAAAAAAATAAAATTCTCATTGAAACTTACAGGGTCGGAAATAAAAAAAATAATTCTGTTTTCAACCCTATTTTTGTCGCTAAGGGTAGGTTCCGGAGAGTAAATCGCGGCCAAACTTTTTTTACAATGAACTGTCCTCGAACTAAATAATTTAAGAGACTAAAATTCTCATTGAAATTTACAGGGTCGGAAAAAAAATTATTCTATTCTCAACCCTATTTTTGTCGCCAAGGGTAGGTTCCGGAGAATAAATCGCGGCCATACTTTTTTTTACAATGAACTGTCCTCGAACTAAATAATTTAAGAAAATAAAATTCTCATTGAAACTTACAGGGTCGGAAATAAAAAAATTAATTTTATTGTCAACCCAATTTTTTCGCCAAGAGTAGGTACTGGATAGTAAATCGCTGCCAAACTTTTTTTACAATGAACTGTCATCGAACTAAATAATTTAAGAAAATAAAATTCTCATTGAAACTTACAGGGTCGGAAATAAAAAATTTAATTCTATTCTCAACCTTATTTTTGTCGGTAAGGGTAGGTTCCGGATAGTAAATCGCGGCCAAACTTTTTTTACAATGAACTGTCATCGAACTAAATAATTTACGAAAATAAAATTCTCTTTGAAACTTACAGGGTCGGAAATAAAAAATATAATTCTATTCTCAACCCTATTTTTGTCGCTAAGGGTTGTTTCCGGAGAGTAAATCGCGGCCATACTTATTTTACAATGAACTGTCCTCGAACTAAATAATTCAAGAAAATAAAACTCTCATTCAAACTCACAGGGTCGGAAATAACAAATATAATTCTATTCTCACCCCTATTGTTTCCGCTAAGGGTTGGTTTCGGGAAGTAAATCCCTGCCATACTTTTTTCACTATCAACTGTCACCGAAATAAACAATTTAAGAAAAAAAAATTATCAACAATTATTTTTTAAATTATTGATTTGCTAACCTCGCTAATAAAATTGACCACTGGCGAATATCCTTTTTCGATGATATTAATCGATTAAAAGTTCAGATTCATATATTGCATAAGGTTCACTGAAATGGAGTAACACATGCATAAAAAATAATACTGCCATAAAAAAATAGAAATCGTAAATTAACTGATTACAACTAAGATTAATTATTTATTTATATATAATAGATATAAAAAAGGAAACATATTCTTTCTTGTTTTACATAGTGCCATGGGCAAACGAAAAAAATATTCTATATAGAAATGAAAAAAGAAAAAAAGAAGTGCTTAAAAAAGTCAATAAACAATTTAAGTTAAGAATTTAGAAAATGCGGAAAAAAGAATTGTATGAGAATACTTTGGAAGTTAGTAACTTGTGACATTTTTATGTATGAAAATGCCAAAAGAGATTTAAAAAAAAATGAAAATGAAAATTATTAAAAATGTCTGTACACCCACATGTTATCAATAACTGCAAAGAGGATTAAGGGTCAATACGACTTCTCTTATTCTGAGGAATCGCTATCACTCTCACCAACATTAATTATAAGTGACTGAAAAAGAACTCGAATTTTCTTTTCAATTTTCCACTGTTTTTTAATAATATTATTCGTGTATTCGATATAGTTAGCCACATTCTGTTTTGGCACTATTCCTAGCGCCTTATTGGTTCGTTAACTTGTGGAATCAGTTGATCATAATTAATCTTTGCCCGACTCCATACCATTTCAATTGGGTTTAAATGGTAATGGTATGGAGGTAGGCGTAAAACTTTATGTCCAGATGATTCTATTAGTTGATCTACTACCAATCATTTTGCAGGCTTTGGTACCCGAGATATTAAAAATCACAAAGTATCTTTTGTAACATCTTCTCCAAAGTTGATATCTTTTTCTTTCAGCCACCCTTTCATAGCATACTTGCTCCAACCATTTGTTGGCAATTTTTGAAGTTGTTTACTATGATAGGGAGCATTATCTAAAACAATTAAAGAAGGTGTTTCCAGCTTTGGCAAAAAAATTTTCAACAAAGCTTCAAAATTTTCCGAATTCATTTCTCCATGGTAATCTCCAGTTATTGACTTCGATTTAAAAATCAGCATTGCATCTTGCAACGAATCCATTTTCATTTCCTGCATTCAGTAACATGTATCTGAAAAAAAAGTAGAATAGTATGTGGTAGTATAAATTATTTGAACTATTTTCAACTGTTTGCAGAAACACAAATTGGTCTTAAAGAGGGGAAGCTTTCACGGTTTTGGTCAATTGAGAAATAGTGGTTCTTGAGTTTAGATCGAGGTAAATTTGAATTGTTATGCGACGTTTCGCCTAGATTATACGAGACATCTTCAGGGATCTTCATTTCACGCAATAAGAATACTGAACATTTCATATAATGATGGTTTTAGTTAAGGGATAATATCTAAATTAATTTAATGCGTTGAAATTGGAAAATTTATTTCATATGTTTATTTTTTAAAAATATGTTGCATTGTTAAAAATATACTGTATTATACCTATTTTTGGCTTATTTTTAAGCTCCTTTTGGTTCTACAAATTATGGGTGAGGAGTGTGAAATCAAATAATTGTAATACTTATTTCAAATTGGCTTTTTTTAGCACAATAACGCACGATACCATTTCATCAGTTTCGACTGGCAAAGCATAACACGTCTGAGAACTTTGGCAAAAACAGTGGCGTACCATATTTTTATATAAAAATATTACTCGTGTTTCCTTAAACCAAAAGAAATTAAATTCTATGTGTTACAGGTTGGCTTCACGTTTCAGCAAAATACCTGCAAGAAGTTTTTACATTTTGATAAAATATTTTTATTTTTTTTTATTTCAACACCCAGTATTTCGAAAATGAGATATATATGTTTATATCAAAGTCTTTAGTACAACCGGTTAAATTATTTGGTTAACTTCTATTTATTAAGGAAACAATTTTTATCAAATTAAGTAAAAAAATTTTCCTAAAAAAATTAAACTAGCTCGAAAAAACTTATACAGAAATTAAAGTAAGGAATTTAGTTAGCTAATTCAATCTCCCCAGGAAATAAAGTATTAAAGTAAAAATTTAATATTTAATATGCTGCTAATAGGAAATGATCTAAGGATTATTTAAATAAAGTTTTTTGCAACCTGTTATAATGTATGCAAGCCAGATAGTATATTTTGTCGGCCATTTGCTCTAAACAGTTGTGCCATGAAGCCTCGTGAACGTCAGCTGCGGCTGCGTGGGTGAGAGGAGCCGCGACAGCCTCCCACTCGCGTAAAAGAAAATTGTTTTAATCATTTCCTTCCGACTAAAAATTTGATGCTTAACACAATTATTTGAAGATAAAAAAAAAGTCAGTTGGGTGTACCGTGGTAGATTATACGTCAGCTAGTCACATGAACATACAAAAAAAAAAATTGTTCAGTGATTTCCCTTCAGTTAAAAATTTGTCAGATGATAGTTTACATGCTACTTTGAATAAATAAAAACGTCTGCTGATACAGTGAAAGGTGCAGCGTGGGAGCCAGGCGTGAGCGTCGATCGCCTACTTAAATACGTCAGCTAACGGGTTTTCCCTCGTCATACTGTCAGCTGATTTGTTACAGCAGATCTTCAAAATAGCAATTTAAAAAAAGTACAGCACAGCTTCACAGACTCATCGATGGTATCAAGCATAACATCAATCCATTTGATGATAATTTAGATAAAGATTGTTTGTGTAACATTTCCACTGGCGAAACGGCACCTGAAGCCGTTGAAAATTTCTTGCTTAATGTTGACGAAGAGGGTAACAAACGAAGAGAAGATTTCATTGAAAGTTGCAAAAACGAACAGAAAACTTCGATCAGGTAATTTCCAAGACAATGTGCCAAACATTTACAGAAATGATTAGCAAGAAAAAAGTAACTATTGCCCGAAAAGAGATGGAAGCGCGAATGCGGAGCGACTTATTTGGACAACTGCTTTATATTTAAAAAAAAAAGAACTCGATTTGGAAAAAGTCCTTGCGTACCCATTAACACCAATGCCACCGTCTCTTTGTCACCTTGACGCAAAAATCGGCATTGATGATGCTTTTAGAGAAATATGGGAAATCCGAGCCACTTTAATATACTGACGTGATGATGAGCAACATCCGTACCCAGATTGGGCGATTGCAAACGGCGTCTGATTCAGAATGGGCGGCCGAAATAAAGCCAAGAACTGACATGAAGGAAGGCAACGGGATACCGCCTTCATTACATTTCCCAAGACAGTTACATGAGTACATTCAACTCAAAATTTTCCGGAGGTTTAAATACTTCCCCAATCGGATCTTCGGGGGGAACTAACGGTTTTGAATGATACAAGCAGAAAGACAAGCCTTAGAAAACCAATGGAGATAGGAACGTGGAATACACAAAGCCTGTGCTAGAAATGAACAGGCTTAAACAAGATATCCTGGGCATCGCTGAGACATGGTGGCCTGGTGCGGGCGAATGCATGATGGAGCACGGAAAGTTCTTTTACTCTGTCAACGAAGACCGAAACCATAGAAAGGGTGTAGGGATTGTAATAACAAAGAAGCTAATAAGATCTGTAGTGGAATTCGTCCCATATTCTGACCGTGCGCTTTATTGAAACTCAAGGCCAAACCCGCCAACCTCAATATAATCCAAGTATACGCACCAATAGCGGATTCTACAGAACATTAAACAAAAATTAACAGGTTTTATGGCGAAATCAAGGAACTCCTTAAGTTAACCAAAAAACACAATATAATTATGGAAGACTTTAATGCCAAGATCGGAAAGGGTAAGTTTGAAAACATAGTTGGACCTTACGGACTTGGAGTTAGAAACGAAAGAGGTGATCGACTTCTGCAGTTCTGTCAAGAAGAAGACATGAAAATTACAAACACCTGGTTTCAGCTTCACCCAGGCCGTCTATACACTTAGAAATCCCCAGCGGACAAACCGCAGAACATAGTACGCAATCAGATAGATTTTATCCTTATTAACGGGAGATTTAGTTCAACCGTCAATAATGCTTGCACGTATCCGGGAGCAGACGTACCTTCTGACCACGTACTACTGGTAGCCACTATAAAAATAGCCTTATTAAGTAATAAAAAGATAACTACACAACGACGGATAGCAATACAAAGGATAAAGGACCCAGTGGTAAGAGGCGAAATAAGCAGTGAGATCAACACACAAATCCAAACACTACCACCAAAAACTGAGGAAGATCTGACACAATCGTGGACAAGGTTAACAAATGTTACAACAAATGCCATGAAAGGGATATAGATCGGAAGACAAGAAGCAAAAGTGGATGACAGACGAGATTTTATTGCTAATGAATGAACGCCGAAAACAGGAGCGACAGAGATAATACCAAATATAAAAGTATTCAACGATTAGTAAGATCAAAAATAAGAATAGCAAAAAACGAATGGTTTAAACGTGAATGCGCTGAAATAGAACAACTCCAGAAGCAATACGATGATCGTAACCTGCACAAAAAGTTGAAAGAAACCGCTAGGATATATAGGAGAAGACCAGGCGTATTGGTCAACCAAGACAACCAGATAGTTCTTGATAGCACAGAAAAAAATAATGTGTGGGAAAAGTATGTAGAAACACTCTTCTGTGACGACAGACCTCTGAAAGAGGGTAATAGGAGCGACTGTTTAACGGACCCATCAATAACCAAAGAAGTGATGGAAAAGGCATACAAAATTCAAAAAATAACAAGACGACTGGCCCAGACAAGATACCGTCTGAGATATTGAAACTTCTGGATGAAAGAAGCATCGCGACACTTCATAAAATATTTAACATTATTTACGAAACGGGTTGTTACCCCAAACAATGGCTATGCTCTACCTTCAGTCCCTTGCCTAAGAAGACCGATGCAAGAAAATGTGAAGATCATAGACTCATTAGTTTAATGAGTCATACACTAAAAATGTTTCTAAAAATAATATATCAAGGAATATATAATAAATGCGAAAGAGACATAAGTGACTCACAGTTTGGGTTTAGGAGGGCCTAGGTACGAGAGAAGCGATAGTCGTTACACAGGTGCTTGTTCAGAACTGTTACGATCAGAGAAAAGATGTGTGCCTATGCTTCATAGATTACGAAAAATCATTCGATCGTGTACAACATCATAAACTAATCCTGCTTCTTAGAAAACTCGACTTAGATCAGAAAGACATCCGCTGCATTGAAAGCTTATACTGGGGTCAAACCGCGCAGACAAAATCAGACAATAATGTATCCAACCCGATACAAATCCGAAGAGGAGTGCGACAGGGGTGTGTGCTGTCCCCTCTCCTATTTAACCTTTATTCGGAAACAATTTTCCAGGAGGCTTTGGAAAATATTGAAATGGAAATTGAAGTTAACGGAATATGGATTAATAACATCCGTTATGCGGATGACGCAGTCCTAATCGCCGACAATATTAACGACATCCAAAAACTCATCAACATAATAGGAGAGCGCAGCAAATCAATGGGCTTGAACATCAATACAAGGAAAACTAAATTCATGATTATCTCAAGAAATCCCAATTTATTCCAAAACGCCAACGGAATATTCAACGCAGTACCCATAGAAAGAATCGCCAAATTTAAATATCTGGGTACATGGATATTCGAAGAATGGACTTCTGACGATGAAGTAAAATGTCGCATTGAACAGGCGCGACAGGCTTTTATAAAACTCAGGCGAGTGCTTACGTGTTCGGATTTTGACTTGGAATTAAGACTGAGGTTCATGAAAGGTTACGTATGGTGAATACTTCTTTATGGTGTGGAGGGTTGGACATCAAAGACAAGCCCTATCAATAAATTAGAGACTTTCGTGATGTGGATATACAGAAGAATCCTTAAGATATGAACAGCGAGAATGACCAATGAAGAAGTTCTCTCACGTATTGGGAAAGAACGTGAACTATTCAGCATAATGAGAGATACCAATTCCTACAGTTGATGATTGAAGGCAAGATCGAGGGCAAGAGAGGAATTGGAAGAAAGAAGATGCCCTGGCTCCGTAATATCAGACAGTGGACGGGGTTGCACGATATTCAGACACTGATACACACCGCGAGAAGTAGGGAAGAAATGGAAAATGTAATCGTAAACATCCATTAGTGGATATGCATTTGAAGAAGAAGATGATATTCGATGGATATTTCATATTAAATCTGATGAAAAATGTGCCACTGACCTTCGGAAACATTTCAAAGAAGGTGCTGCAAATGATATGTGCGAATGGATCAAAAATCATCGTTATTGCCTTTGATTGATACATTTTTCCATCGATCAAAGACACTGAACATAAGCTACGAGGCATGGTGCAAGATAATTACCGTATCGATGGCCCTGACCAAATATGAAAAAAAAATTTTTCGGTAGAGTTAAAAAAATAGTCATTTTAAAGAAGCGCTTGTACAGTTTTTTTTATTGATAATTGGGAGCAAAAGATCTTATGGCACCGTTTATTAAGGGTAAAACAATTTATGTAAACGCGGACGCGTGCTATAAATATATTAGACGTCAATAACGGCAAAGTGATAAGAACTGTCGAACAGACACTTACATGCCCGGCCCACGAAGAAGCCGATATCAAGATGATTTTCCACGTTTGCCAGCTAGATTTCGATGCAAATGTGACGATTCGTTGTTCTGATACCGACGTGTTGATTATTGTGTTAGCTAATATGGATAAAATTTCAAAAAATCTTCAGATATGTATAGAAGCCGTTATCGGAAACAATAAACGATTTATCAACGTAACACAATTGTACGAAGCTCTAGGAAAGGACAAGAGCGCAGCACTTCCAGCATTTCACGCCCTCACAGGATGCGATTGCAACCCGGCCTTTTTTAGAAAAGGCAAAAAGCGCCCTTTTCTATTATGACCAATTCTGAAAACGATTTCACCAACTCCTTCATACAGATGTCAAAGTCATCGGAGAATCGAGAAGAACTTTTTGGCAAGATAGAGGAGTTTATTTGTCATATGTATGGCTTGAAACGATTGAACAACGTTAATGAGGCAAGAATAGCGTTGTTTCAAAAAACATACAAACTGCTCGACAAAAATGATGTTTTTCAGTTGCCCAAAAAAAGCATTGATGGCTTGTACCTACCACCATGCAAATCGGAATTACAGCAACATTTTTTTGAGAGCATGTTTCATAGCGCAAATTTGGTCGCACGCACACCTAAAAGTTCCGACCGCTGATGCACCTTTACACTATGGCTGGGAAGAAGTCGAGGACAAGTATAAATTCACGTGGTTTTCTGGAAACCAGTTAACATCGATTACTGAAATTACTATTCAGCCGGAAAAAGGTAATATACTTTTTGAAATTTTATTCATATTGATTTTTTATGTTCAATATAAATACTTAATTTTTTATCTTTTTATAGATAACGATAAAGAAGATATGGTGGCGGCAGACAACTCGACAACAGCGAGAGGGAATCAGAAAGAGAGTAAGCGACACGAGCCAAAGTGAAAGTGAAACAGATTAAACGACTAAAAAACGAAATTTAATGACTCTTTAAAATAATTATCCTATATATATTTCAGTTTTATTAAAAAATAAATTAATGCATTTATTTATCACTATATTTCTTCATTTATTTATTTTTATATTTATTAATTTTAACGTATTGCACTCCGTATATTTGAATATTTATAATTTATTAAGAATATTGATTTAATTAAAATATAACAATAAAATAATTTCATTCTGCTCATGCATGGAGCGTAATGTCGAATAACTGTAGATTCCTTATTTACTCTCGGTTCAAAATTTGTAAGGTTTTGTTAACATGATATTTTCAGTAATAAATAAATCTACAGTATGGAAATAGGCGATCGGCCCTTACGCCTGGCTCCCACGCTGCACCTTTCACTGCATCAGCTGACGACTTTTCCACCAACATAGAGCCAGCTGGCTTTTATATTTATTCAAAGTAGCATGTAAACTATCATCTGACAAATTTTTAACTGAGAGGAAATCACTGAACAAAATTTTTTTTTGCATGTTCGTGTGATCAGCTGACGTATAATCCACCACGGTACAACCAGCTGACTTTTTTTATCTTCCAATAATTGTGTTACCTATCATTTGACAAATTTTCAGTCGAGAGGAAATGATTAAAAACAAATTTTTTTTTCACGTGAGTGGGAGGCTGCCGCTGCTCCACCCACCCACGCAGCCGCAGCTGACGTTCACAAGGCTTCATGGCACAACTATCTGAAGCATTTCACAAGTTATCGCCCAAGAGGAAATTGGTTCGGAAAATCTGTTACTGGCTTGTATACTATAAATGATGAAATAAATTCAAATTGTGTAAGTGCAAATAACTGATATATTACCTAAATCCCTCCCCGTACTGATTGAGTGCCATCGTCCTGCCATGATTGTCTGTGGGTGCCATTGTGAAAAATCAATGTCTCGTTTATAAAAACTGGCTCAAATTTCTTTTTCTCTTTTTCTTCATTCTTCAAGTACTGTTCAAGAAAGTCTCTTCTGATTTTCTGAATTTGTGGTGTCCCCATTAAAGCTCTACGTGGGTCATCCTTCTTATATAAATATATAAATAAACATGGTTTCCTGTGAACAATTCTGCTTCCTGAAGAAGTCATTTAAAAAACACAAAAGGATTAAACACTTTTACATTTACTGATATAAAAACAAATATTTAAATTAAATTTTCATCTCCCAGTATCTTACAGTCATTATTTTGGCCCAATGACAACTGTTTTGTATTTGTGTCTAACATTTATTTGTTTTATGTAAATTATTGTTTGCCCGTAGGTAAATCCTATTTGCTGTAATAATATATAGTTTGACTTGAATGTAACTAAGTATGTAAGCAAATATTGCAAGTTGATTTTCACCCACTTCTTATTGTCCTTAGGTTTTTAGTTGTTTCAAATTAAATTATACTTATTTCATCGTAAATTTCAACAAAGTTTGCCAGATATGCCTCAATTTTTTAGAGAATTAAAACCAAAATTTCGAATTTGTTAATAGTGTTGCCAAATTTTGTATTCATTGTAACTATGAACAAAATAAAATATGTGGAAAGTAAAAAATCGTTTACTTACCCGCTATTTCGAGGACATAAAACACGATTCGAACTTTGGTTTTTCACAATTTTCTATACTTTTTCTAGAAAACGTAGAAAAAAGCTAAATATTTGTTGCGACGTTGCGAGATTTTATAAAATTTGTCTACCTCAGTCAACATTTTTTAAATTGTCGTTTGTAAAAACAAACTTCAGCTGACTCAAACTAACCTAGACATATTGTTTAAAAAATGGTATCATATTTATGCTATAGCAACAGCGCAAATTTTATATTTCTAGCAGATATACTCAGGGGTTTTGTTTTCAAAGTTTTTTAGTAGTTTTTTTTTTTAGTTTTCTGGTTAAAAAAGTGGAAATTTATAAAATTTTATATTACGTAGAGGTGTCTATAAGCGTAAAATCTGTGGCTGTAACAAAATAATAACAATTTAGTAAAAAAAAATGAAACCAAAAGTGAGATTGTTTCTCTGTGTATTCTAGAAAAAGAAGAGAAAATTATGAAAATACAAAAAGAGAATCGTGTTCAATAACCTCCTAGATATTCACTAAATCCAATAATTACCCAAAATCTAAAACATTCCTGTAAAAATCACTAAAAATTTTGTGCTTGTGTGCTGTTTTGCTCATCCTATTAATTTTATCTCCAAAAAAAAAAACCTTTCAGACATGTTTCAAGGAACAGTTTCTCTTGTTTTCAGCTATTGTATCATTCTTTGTTAAGATATTTTAAATATTTCTAAGCACATTCTGTACAAACTGTATTAACATAGTGACCACTTAAATGAGTTTTGAAATACTGCGTATTTCAATAAAGCTCGACAGAATGTTGTTTAACGTTTTCGAAAAAGATACTACCGTATATCAAGAAATAACCTCTTATTAGTTATTTACTGGTATATCTTTACGCTGAATTAAATTTGCCATATGTATCCAAATAAAGATCTAGTTAGAAAATCTAAATAAATTCTACAAAAAACAAGCACTATAAAGTGTATCCAGAGTTTAAAGTCAAAAACACTAACACCACAATATTAAATAGCGGCACAAAGGGTCCTAATATAAAAAGAATATCACAATGTTGTTGGCAAAATACATAAAATGCGTTTAGTAATATTTTATAGCTGTTATTACGATTCCTACTGCATCTGGAGTAGATATGGAGTAGGTAAGCGTGTTAACCTTCATATTTTTATAAAAATATTAATGGGAAATTTTGTAGAATTATTAAATTAAAAGATATACACCGTTTTGACTATACAGAAAACTTTTATTAAACTATATCAGAAAACCCCGGAAAATTTGACACATCAAAATACCCCGAAATAAATAATTTCAACATAATTAAAAGTTATTCTGTAGTTGGTAAAATAAAAGGTAAGTTTCCAAGTGACCCGATAATATGTTTTTATGATACCGGCGCAAAGGTATATTATATAAAGTCCATTAATAATAAATTTAAAAAAGACAAAGGTTTCAAAAAATATGTTATCGAGAAAGATCTTCATCAGGAAGAGTACCAAAGAATCATTGAACGAGGTAGTTTGATATTAAGGAAGATGAAAACGTTTTAGAAGTAAATTACATAACATTTATACCAACATAATAAATAAATTAACATTATCACATAGCGATGATAAATGTTATGTTATTCCCAATTTAACCAGAACTCTACCTTGAGGGCATTCAGATATAGAGTTTTCAAAACAGGTCCGGAGCAAAATTTAGCCGATTTACTCGTTGCGTTGGAATCATTTTTAAGTCAGGGCAATATGTAATCTGGATTATCCATATTTTATTATTATTTTGATCGTTTAACATGTATAATGTTTGTCTTGTATGTTTTCATAGCAATTAAAAACATGTATTCAGTATGGTATTTCTTTTTATTCAGCCTTTTTTTAAGTTACAAATATAATTTAACAATCATATAAAATACATGGAAAAGTTAATAAGATGTTGCTTCTCTAGGCATCTTTACCCAATTTGTCTATGAAGTAGCTTTGTTGACAAGATCCTCCATGGCCTTGAGAAGTTTCAATTAATTTCTTGCATACGTAACCTTCAAGTTGATTTCTGAATGCACCTTTAATAACAATTGCTGAGTTATGCACAGCTTTCTGTGTATCATGCACGCACTGAACAAGCTTATTATCAACATAACTTCATGTGACCGCATCATCTTCAAGAAGTTCCGCTAGGTAGCACAATCTTTTGTTCTCCATATCGTAATTTTCGGCAGGTGTAAATTTAAATCCTTTTCCTGAAGGTCCGCGCATAAACTTAAAATTCTTATATTTTTTTTTGCGCCCAAACTTATCAGTAGTATTTACTTATGACATTTTTATTTGAGACTGATTTGAAACCATTAGATTTCACCCTAATATATGCTTTTATTCCATTAATAAACAGACTATGAAGAAAACATTGATTACAAAATATATTATTTCAGTGTTGTTTAATAAAACATACAAAAAAAAAATGGAAATATAACAATCCAAAAAAGGACATTTGATTTCTTCTACTGCCTAAATATACATCATTTATCAGCCAATTTTTTCGCTGGATGGTACGTTCAGTAATGTAGTTTCCTCGGTAGTATAGTAATCCACAGAAGTTACGTTGCACGATTTTAACTCTGAGAAAATCTATGTAGCTGAAATTGTACACTCCATCATTTCGCCAGCAAATACCTTTTCTTCTGCAGTAAAGACAACTTAAAAACAAAAGCTCTGGGTAAACGCCTGTATGTTGCCGCTGCTTCACAAGATTGTTCATTAGCAGGAAGCATGATGTTTGAATCATTTTTGTAACTTTTCACATACTGTACTGTATTATTTGTTACTTTCAAAAAATAACCTTGCAAAATGCAAAGATCCTTAAAAATTACAACCTTGAAAATGATGGTGGTATTGACAGCTACATTGACTTCGACTTTGTCTGTCTGGGTGTGGTGGGGAGAATAGGTATAAAATTAGACTAGCTGCCTCGAGATCTTCACCGTTCATTAGAACACAGTATAGTGCCGTGCAGTCCTGAAGTTAAAGTTAAAAGTAACTAATATAAAGTAAAGATGTCTTCCAGACCGCAAAGTTTAGGTTAACTCCTGAATGCTCTTAATCTGAGTTGCGGATCCCAACAAGATATGTTGGAAAATATGAGTGGCCTCGAAGTATTAACTCCAGGGGTGTTTGGGCTTGATACCGGGAGCAAGAGGGTGCTGAATTAGGCAAGGCCCTCAACTATGGCTGTGCTGTGACGAATAAATAGTAAAGTCGGAGGCGGACTTTCTTAAAACCTGGACTGAGGAGAAGAAGCCGAAAATAAAAGTGATTAGTGATGTGGTGTGAGCACAGGGCATCCCACCGAGGATCATTTATGTCATATTCCCAACAACTCTCTGTAGTGGAATCTACCACTGGACATTGGACTGGTTGTTCTTCATTCGTTATATTGATTTGAAATGATTGTGTATTGTTGGCCGTATATATAGATATATATTTATGGTGGAGGTAACAACAAATGTAGTATTACGTATTGGGACCAAAGTTGTTTGTGGTCTCGAAAACAAACGTCGGGTTCCACCACCACAATCACCAGCACTTAAACTTTTAATACTTTGTATCCAATATGGTATGTTCTATAAATACAATATTAGTAACAAAGTAACAGTATGAACTAAAACTACGATCAAAGTATTTTGTGCTCTTGAAAAATACCTAGGGGGCTTAGGGTGTCACATCCTCATTGGCAGACCACCAACTCGAAGTGTCGCATGGACCCTGGCAATCTTCGGGCGTCGGCAATACTGGAATTTCCAACACCGCTTCGTTTGTAGAATCCGGCTCTGGCGGCAGACTGTCACGCATTTTTTCAAGGTGTTGAATATTTATATATATATATATATATATATATATATATATATATATATATATATATATATAAATATATATTAACATAAAAAATTTCCATACACTCCCATCCAGCGATCGAGGTTCGTTTCTATAGATATTTGACTTTTTTGCTCTTAGTTTTCATTATTTTAAAGTTTTTCAATTTTCTTTATGCATCATTGCATTCTCAAAATTTTAGATAATTAAAATGATTTATTTTCTCTCTCGCTACAGCGTTTCAAAAATCTAAATTACCAACTGATACCCTTTTTTTCAAATTTTACCTTTCCGAATTTTGAAAACTACTACAGTAGGTAGCAAAAATTCTCTTTCTAATTTCCTAATGCTGTTTTTTTCTAAACATTCAACTTCAGGGCGCATTCGCCATTTTCCTCAACTTTTTTAGAGAAAAGATTGTTATTTCACTTTATTGCTGTCGGAAAAAATGCTTGCATATAGTACTGAACTTCCTCTATAATATTTTCAAATAAATTTTTTTGACGTTTCTAACCATTACTTTCCTATCTTATCTAAGTACTTTTTTCCACTAAATAAACCCTTACACTTTTCATCTTTTGTAACTTGGCTTCATAACATAAACTAAAACTACGTTCAAAAAATTATGTGGCCTTCAAAAAGACGGTTATTATCGTACTCCTTTCTTAAGGATGGACTTCTCCGTCCACTTTTTTGTTAGGTTTCAAATAAATATAAAACTGCTACTTGACTTTTACAAATTTATTAATTGACATACCATTATCAGTATGTTTTACCATTATTATGGGTTACATATAATCAAAAATTACATTAAAATATAGACGGGACCGTTTAATACATTACAACTAAGAAATGAGCCGTGAATAACTAATGCATACACTTTAGTGTCGTTTGGGAATTTATTCTTTCTGGTTTGGAACTCCATTCACATCCACGGTGAATGAGTTAATAGCCTCTGGTTGATGACTGCAATTGATAATAAAAACGGTGTTTTTAATATAATCAGTGAACGTCATCATCGGATCGTTTATTTTGCATCCATAGTAGCTACTGTGGAAGTTTTCATAATTGTAAGGCTACTGCATACAGTTTCTTAGAAAAATCCAAATTCTATCTTTCGTGGGGAAATACGGTTGAATTTAGATATGGGCTAATATCGCATACGTTGGCGTGGGTAAACTGGGTTGCATTTCTTTCTTTTATATCGCGCGATCTTTCTAGACTTGTGCTCGTCCTCAAGGCCCATAACTGGAAGGATGTTGGTCTTAATGCTGGCAATTCGTACAGATCCCATTTACGATATGCAATTTGAATTCTGGCATTATTTCCACTTTTATTAATGCGAGACAATATTTTCAATTTTTGATTTTCGTCTGGAATAATGTGATGAATTTTCCATTCGATTTTGTCGATACTAGTTTCGGCGTCTACTTCACCGACGTAGCAATTTCCCGGAGCATACATTACGTGCGGTGTCTACGATATCTTGATTTGCTTCGTCGAAACGCCATCCGCATGTCATGAGAGATCTTTGTTGCAAACTTCCGAATGAAACTGGTTTTTAATGTCGTGGTAACTCCAGGTTTACGAACCATAGCAACCTGCTCACCTCCTATTTCGTAGCGAATTTCATCTAACAAAAATGCGAAGGCATTGTGTGATAAAAAACATCTTTTGGTTGCGTCTATGAGTTTAAATTTTCCTTCGATATATATGTAACTTTCAGCAATATCCAGTATAATATCTTGATAATTTATAGGAATACGGATTTATATTACAATCCACGCGTATGATGCGTACTTCCATTATTTCCACCATTTGGATTGACTCAAGCTTTTTGTCACTTTTTAACACTGCATAGTTAAATCCTAACATTTTACTGACACTCTCTTCTCCCCGGAAATCTATAATATGTTGGGATTTCATTTCACATTTTAATGTATTATTATTAGCGACTAAGGAAATGATTCCATCATTATTTTCTTTAGTTGTATTCTTCAAAGTTTCCAACATCGCTTTACCTATTTCATCTACTTCATAGGCCCCAGTTGGCATATTCCGGGAGTAATATTGATGCGAGATTGGATGGTGCTGGCGTGGTTGGTTTTGCCGGCGTTCTCTCTAAGCACTACTTCTGTTTTGAGGAAATTTTAGAAAAACTAAATCTGCTTGATATATGTAAAAAAGCTGGTCCCGACGGTGTTCCTACTATAATGCTAAGAAACTGCTCAACTTCTCTTGCCACACCACTACAAAGGATATTCCAGCGCTCATTATACTCCGGCTATTTCCCGACGGTATGGAAATTTTCCATCCTTCTACCTATTTTTAAATCAGGAGATAAGTGTGATGTAGCAAACTATCGTGGAATCTCAATCTTGTCTGCAATTCCTAAACTTCTTGAGTCAATTCTGACCGATGAAATCTTTAATACCTACAAGCGATATATCAATCCTGAACAGCACGGACGTTCCACTGTAACGAACCTTGCAATTTATCAGAATTTCCTAGTCAAATCCGTTGAACAAGGGCATCAGATTGACGCAATTTACACCGATTTGTCTAAAGCATTTGACAGCATTGATCATCTACTGCTACTCAAGAAACTGTCTGAGATCGGTATCTCGGGAAATTATTTAAACTGAATCAAATCTTATCTCAGCGATAGACGACAGCGTGTGGAGGTGTGCGGGTCCCTATCCAGTGAAGTAATGGCTACTTCTGGTGTCCCTCAGGGGTCACATATTGGACCGGTGCTGTTTCTTCTGTTCATCAACGACGTTACCTCCTGCTTTGTTTCCTCTCAGGTCCTATTATACGCCGATGATCTGAAATTTTACAGCATTGTTAACTTAGATCATAACCACTTACAAACTGATCTAGATTGTTTCGTCGACTGGTGTGCTTCAAATCATCTAAAAATCAACGTCTCCAAATGTAAATGTATCAGCTTCTTCAAGTGCGATCACCCAATTGTTAATTCATATGAAATACTGGGTCAACCTGTCGAATCTATCAATGACTTGGGAGTAATTTTCACGAAAGATTTGCAATTCAACGCTCATATTGACAGCGTCACGATCAAGGCTCTAAGAATGCTGGGTTTTATTAAGCGAAACTCGAGACATATTAATGACACTAGAGCTCTGACTTGCTTATACAACTCGCTTGTTCGCAGCATTTTGGAATACTGTTCAATTATATGGACTCCTAACTATGTCACCCACAAAAAGACTCGAGAGAGTCCAAAATATATTCATGAAATATCTACTCTATAAGCATCATTTTCCATCACACGGCTTAGCTTATGAAACAAGACTGATGTTATGTGGACTCAAGAGTCTGGAGAGCAGAAGAAAAGAAGCTATGTTTTTGTTCCTGTTCAAAATTTTTAATAACATAATTGACTGCGACATATTGCTGAGCGAGATTAACCTTAGGGTCCCATCAAGGCGTACTAGGCTGCAACGGCTGTTCCAGGAAAGCTATCATAGCACCAACTACGGCCAGTCCACATTCATAAATAGATTAATAGTAAATTATAACCGATTTTATATGGACTGTGACATTTTCAAGGACTCACAGCGAAGGATTAAAACGATTATAATGTTTAAATGATATACTTTGTTGTACATTTTTCTTTTTTTTCTTGTGAATTTTGTTTAACTGTTTGTATTTTCTTTTTGTTTTTTGTTATTGTTCTGTATCATTTGCCATACCATTTAGAATGTATCATTCTGTAGTGTATGTAATTGGATAAATAAATAATGAATATTAATACCATAACCCCCACTCATTCAAATGATTGGAAAATATTTATCGATCGAGGGTGTTGAAGGCATTTTTATGTTAAGTGTATATATTTCTCTCTTGAGTGTAGCTAAAAGACTAGTTTTGTTCTACTACTACACCTATTGGCATAGGACAATAAGGTTTTTCCTGTATTAAATGAAATAAAGTTGGAAAACGTATTTTGATATGTGCATTTAACAAGAATCACTAACAAAGGTTTTTAAAATTTAGTCAAAAAAGGTTCTAACCTTCCAGAATATGAATAAATTTCTTAATATGTTTAGAATAAAAAGATGTACTGCTGCAAAGAACTTTAGGATGGCAAGGATTGGAGAGGTGGTGACGACAACGAGGGCATTGAAATCTATGGTTTAATAGAGGAAGATGATGAAGATTTTAATTAAGTTTATCATACGATTTCGATCATGTGAATGTTACATTATCAACTATGAATTTACTCGAAGATATTGAAATGAAAATATGATTTCAATGAATCCTATTCTGCTAGAAAACAAAAATACACCACAAAAACTTAATATACAGTAAACTTATCTAGATAGATTTCTCAATTCTGTATATACACAAGACTGTTACAAATAACTTTTATACACATATATCAAGTCTACATATGACAATTACCGTCCGCGCTATGCATTGTAAGTCGCTTGATATTCGTGAAGTCTATCAGACATATTAATTTCACATATTCAAACTAGAAATTTCAATAAGGATATGTATGAGAATTTACACAAATTTAATGTTTCTAATTACTCTAAAAACATCCATTTGTTTACAGGTATACCGTACTTGTAAACAAATCTGGCGAAAATTTGTCCTGATATGTCAACTTTTCAATTACATTTATACGATGTACATGTCAACGTTGAAAAAATAAGGTAGCTTAA
Organism: Diaprepes abbreviatus; assembly: GCA_034092305.1. Classification (NCBI taxonomy): domain Eukaryota; kingdom Metazoa; phylum Arthropoda; class Insecta; order Coleoptera; family Curculionidae; genus Diaprepes; species Diaprepes abbreviatus. The sequence goes on from JASJET010000022.1 coordinate 91,934, forward strand.
TTTCACGCAGGAGATAAACCCTATTTTATACGTATACTCGAACACAAACCTGAAGTTACCATAATTGGACTTTGTAAGAAGGATTTTATGACAATTAAGACAGGTAACTCACCTCGCATAAAGCAGGTATAACAAACAATACAACCTTCAGACTGCAGTACAAAAACTGCTCTAACCCAATCGGCTATATCACTCAATCAGTTAAATACTATCCTTATAAAATATGTTTTATTTATTCATAGGGTTGCGGCATTAAGCTAAGTTACATTTTAATATATTCTTCGTCATCCTATATATAAACCTGCATGATTCTACAATCTTTTACATACATATACCCTGGTATCTTATATATAAACTTACATATATTAACACACTTTTGCACTTTATTCCTATTATTTTATTATATTAGTCTTATTTATATGCATCATTGAACCACATAGCTACTTCTTCATTGTTACAGTAGTAACAAAAATTTTTTCTAGGTATAGGACCGTCTATAACATCACCTTATTGATTCTTGTAATGCTCAGTACAGAACAAATATTTTTTTATTTCAGAATCTTGTTGTTGTGCTTTTGGGAGTTTATGATAAACCAAAACTGTCTCATCACTACAGGCGACAATTATTTCTTTAGTTAATCCAACAAGTTCTATTCTAGTAATATCTTTCAAACATTTTGTCTTAGCAAAGGCTTTCACTGAATTTAAGATCCCCTCCATATTTTCAGAATACATAACTACTATTTTTTCACTTTCAAAACTTAGATATATACAACCGCATACCATTAAATTAAATTTCTGTTATTTTCTAAAAGGTTTCAATTTTTCTATAAATTTCAGAAAAAAAACTAATATTGAACTACCTAAGATCTCGACTTTATACTTGATTTTTCGTCATACGTAGACTAAGAAACTAAATGTTTAGTCTTGTAAAAGACTTGCTGTAACAAGCTGAGCCCTATTTCTCTTTGCTTTGTAGGCTTATAAATCGTATTCATTCACATATCCTAGGCAGTTAGGTTTTTCCGTACAAGAATATAATAAAAATAATGATATTTTTTTAATGCAAATAAAGCAAGTCACCCCTTATTGTGTGCGACTACGTAGTAGACACATCTCTGTGAACGTAGAAAACATTTGTCTTTTTGTACTCTTTTTGGAGGAAGATATGAATGGGTATATCTATATATTTAAGCGCTTAACAGGTGCTGCAGTCATACAAAATTTAAGTATCTTCATAAACATCAGAAAAACTAACAATGAACTACCTAAGATTTTTGCATTATATATGATTTTTCCATAATGCGTAGACTAAGAAATTAAATGTTTAGTCTTGTAAAAGAATTGCTGTAACAAGTTGAGTCCTATTCCTCTTTGCCTCATAGGGTTATAAATTACATTTATTCAAATATCGTAGACCGTTAGATTTTTCTTTACAAGAAATATCATTAGTCATAGCAAACACATCTCTGTAAGTTTGACAAACACATGTCTTTTATACTCTTTATCGGAAGAGGATATGAATGAATATATATATATATATATATATATATATATATATATATATATATATATATATATATATATATATATATATATATTAGAACGCTTAACACAGTTACAAAAAATTTATATATGAATTTTTGATGCTACACATCTCGATTATTGTGTACCTGAAGAAAACTCCCGAGTCTTCCAACAGCATAGATCCAACACCTACGGTTACACTTAATATTTTGAAATAGTCTTTCGTAATCCTTAAGTCCATAAATGTCTGTAAAAAAAGTTATTTCCGATCGCATCTTTGTCTAGACTCGTCACTAACCATATATTACCGCCCTACAGGTATAAAGAATTGTTAGAATTTTAAAAGCGATAAAACATATCCATTGTGCTGGCTATTAAGTTTGAGCTTTATTCCCAGGACTATTACCATTCTACATACTCATTTAATCCACTAACCACATGCTATTAGTGACCTTATATATTCATAGAAATAGTGATGTAATTTATATTAAGTAAAATTGGTAAGATCTAACTGTTGTGAAGCTTTTATATAATATTATAATAATGGCTTTAATATCAATACCATAATTGATATCCATTCAAAAGACAGAAGACACTTATCAATCGAGGATACTGAAGCCATTTTTATATTATGTGTGAACTCCAAGTCTTCTCACAGTACAAGTTTATTATCCACAGTTGCATTTAAAATTGGTAAAACCCTAGATCTTCAGAACATTTAAACAAACAAAATGAAACTTGGCCTAAAATGTTTAATTAGTGATATATAGTTTGAATGTTATGAAGATTATATAAGTCACGATATATGTAGTCCTTATTGTAATCTTTATATGTTTGAAGAATATATCTTTGTTATTACACTACAGCTCTGTAACTAGTTTGCGATAACAAACATGTAGCGATTCAAAAATTTCTGAAATATCAAATCAGTGAAGAGAACCCCATGGTATTTATATAGAAACTATCCCAATATCCAAGTAGTTCGAGTACCGAAAGTGGCTTGTTTAATTATATAAAATAAGCAACTTGTATAAAAATGGCTGTTGTAAATAAAGTTTCAACATCAAATCCTGAACCATTTCCAACAAAATGAAGATTTTCAGGTTATATGGATTATGTACGTTCGAGTTATGAACAAGCAATATTTAGAAAAAATACTTAATTGATGAGGTTCCGTTCACCCTGGAAGATATACTTATTAAAATATCTACAAGATTCAATCCTACCCGAGATCTTGCTGTACACATATAGATTTGAAATGATAAAAAACGTTTAGAAGTCGTTTAACTAAAACTGGTTACTCATTAGATTCAGTTACAAGCTTGGTACAGTATTTTCTAATAAAATTAACTATTCTCATCTCTCCTACATAAACTAATTGGCCTTTCCTCGTTAGGTTTTGGCTACCGAGGGAAAGATTATGAAAAAGTAAGGTGTTCTATATTTCGGTGAATGTAGTAACAAAATTTAATTAAACACTCAACTTGCTTGTAAGGTTTTAAATAATGGTTAATTTCATATATTCATAAAAAAATTACTAGTTCTTTTGAGATAAATTCAGCATACTCATCAGTGTACATATATCCTAAAATTAGTCATATTTTTAAACATATTAATTTTTAACCATCAATACCCTCTTATACTTCTGTACATCCCATTGTTCTCAATGTCTTTTTGCAAGGGGGTGAAGAACTGTATTACTGCAATTTGCATTACTAGAATAAACATTTAAAAGCCATTTAGATGCAAAAAAATTAAAAGTGTAATATAATAAGGTTATCTATGCAAGTTTTCAATGCTGGGATATAACGCTAGTAAGTATGACTTTCTGAACGCATGTATTAAGTCTAATATAACAACCATACAACGTCTTCTTACATGTTCAAACTTAAAATTTCTATAATGAGACTTGCGAGAATTTACACAAATTTGATGATTTACTTTTAAAAATGTGATTTACTAACCACATGTTATTAGTGATCTTTCATATTCGTAGGAACATAAACTGAACCAACCCAAACCAACCTTAACCAACCCGAACTAAACCACTATTGAAAGGTTTAATGTGTATTGCTAGAATATTTGATAAAAATAGGTATTTAAACGAGTTTATATAGGAAAAGAAGATATCTACTTCAATATTTCCATAAACACGTGTATAACTAAATAAAACAAAATAACTTTTCCCAATCTTGTATAATCTTTAAACACTTGAGGCTATCATGATTTGGGCTTGTAAAAAGAACTGTATGGTAATTAAGGCATGTAACTAATCTGTTGGCATAGAACAAATATAGCAGACTAGGACCGATGAACCCTTACACTGTGGTCTAAAGATTTTTTTGTGTTGTTTGTTATACCTGCTCTATGTGAACAGGTTAGTTACATGCCTTAATAATAATACGATTCTTTTTACAAGCCCAAATCATGATAGCCTCAAGTGTTTAAAGATTACAAAAGATTAGGAAAAATTATTTTGTTTTATTTAGTTATATACGTGTATATGGAAATATTGAAGTAGGTACCTTTTTTTCCTATATAAACTCGTGTAAATGCCTATTTTTATCAAATATTTAACAATAACACATTAAACCTTTTAATAGTGGTTTAGTTCGGGTTGGTTTGGGTTGGTTCAGTTTATGTTCCTATGAATTTGTAAGACCACTAATAACATGTGGTTAGTAAATCACATTTTTAAAAGTAGATCATCAAATTTATGCAAGTTCTCGCAAGTCTCATTATAGTAATTTTAAGTTTAAACATGTAAGACGAGGTTGTATGGTTGTTATATTAGACTTAATACATGCGTTCAGAAAGTCATACATACTAGCCTTATATTCCAGCATTGAAAACTTGCATAGATGGTCTTATTATATTACACTTTTATTTTTTTGGATCTAAATGGCTTTTAAATGTTTATTCTAGTAATGCAAATTGTAGTAATACAGTTCTTCCCCCCTTGCAAAAAGGCATTGAGAACAATGGGATGTACAGGAGTATAAGAGGATATTGATGGTTAAAGATTAATCTGCTTAAAAATGTGACTAATTTTAGGATATATGTACACTGATGAGTACGGTGAATTTATCTCTAAAGAACTAGTAATATTTTATGGATGTATGAAGTAAACCATTATTTAAAAACTTAGAAGCAAATTGAGTGTTTAAAACTATTGCTTGTTCATAACTGGAATGTACATAATCCATATAACCTGAGAATCCTCATTTTATTGGAAATGGTTTAGGGTTTGATGTTGAAACTTCATTTACAACAGCCATTTTTAGACAAGTTGCTTATTTTATATAATTAAATAAGGCACTTTCGGTACTCGAACTACTTGGATATTGGGATAGTTTCTATATAAATACCATGGGGTGCTCTCCACTGCTTTGATATCTCAGAAATCTTTGAATCGCTACGTGTTTGTACGGACTACATATATCGTGACTTATGTAAGCTTCATAACATTCAAATTGTATATGGATACTATCACTAATTAAACATTTTAGGCCAAGTTTCATTTTGTTTGTTTAAATGTTCAGAAGATCTAGGCTTTTACCAATTTTAAATGCAACGGTGGATATTAGATCTGTGCTGTGAGAAGACTTGGAGTACACACATAATATAAAAAATGCCTTCAGAATCCTCGATTAATAAGTGTCTTCCGTCATTTCAATGGATGTGAATTATGGTGTTGATATTATTATAATATTATATAAAAGCTTTACAATAGTTAGATCTTACAAATTTTACTTAATATAAGTTACATCACTATGTTTCTATGAATATATAAGGTCAGTAATAGTATGTGGTTAGTGGTTTAAATGAGTATATAGAATGAAAATAGTTTTGGTAATAGAGGCCAAACTTAATTAATGGTCAGCACAATGGATATATTTTATCGCTTTTAAAATTCTAACAATTCTTTATACCTGTGGGGCGAATATATGGTTAGTGACGAGTCTAGACAAAGATGAGGTCGAAAATAACTTTTTTTACAGACATTTATCGACTTAAGGATTACGAAAGACTATTTTAAAATGTTAAATGTAACTCTGGGTGTTGGATCTATGCTGTTGGAATGCTCGGAGAGTATAAAAGACATGTTTTTTCAAACTTACTGCTATGTATTCGCACACAATAAGGGATGGCTGAGTTCATTTGCAATAAAAGACTAATGATATTTCTTGTAAAGAAAAATCTAACGGTCTACGATATTTGAATAAATGTAATTTATAATCCTATGAGGCAAAGAGGAATTGGACTCAACTTGTTACAGCAATTCTTTTACAAGACTAAATATTTAATTTCTTAGTCTACACAAAATTATATATAATGCAAAAATCTTAGGTAGTTCGTTGTTAGTTTTTGTGATGTTTATGACGATACTTAAATTTTGTATGACTGCAGCGCCTGTTAAGCGCTTAAATATATACATATACCCATTCATATCCCCCTCCAAAAAGAGTACAAAAAGACATATGTTTTTCAAGTTCACAGAGAAGTGTCTTCTACGTAGTCGCACACAAGTGGTGACTTGCTTCATTTGCATTAAAAAAGTAATATTTCTTGTAAGAAAAGACCTAACTAGGACATGTGAATGAATATGATTTATAAGCCTTCAAAGCAAAGGGAAATAGGGCTCAGCTCGTTACAGCAAGTCTTTTGCAAGACTAAACATTTAGTTTCTTAGTCTACGTATGACGAAAAATCAAGTATAAAGTCGAGATCTTAGGTAGTTCAATATTAGTTTTTTTTCTGAAATTTATAGAAAAATTGAAACCTTTTAGAAAATAACAGAAATTTAATTTAATGGTATGCGGTTGTATATATCTAAGTTTTGAAAGTAAAAAAATAGTAGTTATGTATTCTGAAAATATGGAGGGGATCTTAAATTCAGTGAAAGCCTTTGCTAAGAAAAATGTTTGAAAGATATGACTAGAGAAGGACTTATTGGATTACATAAAGAAATAATTGTCGCCTGTAGTGATGAGATAGTTTTGGTTTATCATAAACTCCCAAAAGCACAACAACAAGACTGAAATAAAAAAATATTTGTTCTGTACTGAGCATTACAATAATCAAGATGGTGATGTTATAGATGGTCTTACACCTAGAAAAAATTTTGTTACTACTATTATAATGAAGTAGTTATGTGGTTCAATGATGCATATAAATAAAACTAATAAAATAAAATAATAGGAGTAAAGTGTAAAAGTATATATATATATATATATATATATATATATATATATATATATATATATATATATAAGTTTATGTATAAGATTCCGGGGTATGTTAAGTACGTAAAAGATTGTAGAATCATGCAGGTTTATATATAGGATGACGCAGAATATGTTAAAATATAACTTAGCTTAATGCCGCAACCCTATGAATAAATAAAACATATTTTATAAAGATAGTCTTTAACTGATTGAATGATATAGCCGATTGGGTTAGAGAAGTTCTTGTACTGCAATCTGAAGGTTGTATTGTTTGTTATATCTGCTTTATGCGAACAGGTTAGTTACCTGTTTGATTGTCATAAAATCCTTCTTACAAGGTCAAATTATGGTAACGTCAGGTTTGTGTTCGAGTATAGGTATAAAATAGGGTTTATCTCCCGCGTGAAATAAAGCTACCTTATTTTTTTAACTTTGACATGTATATCGTAAAAATGTAATTGAGAAGTTGACATATCAGGACAAATTTTCGCTAGATTTGTTTACAAGTACGGTATACTTGTAAACAAATGGTTATTTTTAGAGTAATTAGAAAAGTCAAATTTCTGTAAATTCTCACACATATCCTTATAGCAATTTCTAGTTTGAGTATGTGATATTAATATGTCTTATAGACTTCACGAATATCAAGCGACTGACAATGCACAGCGCGGAGTGTGATTGTCATATGTAGACTTGATATATGTGTATAAAAGTTATTCGTAACAGTCTTGGTATATCCAAAAAAATCTATCTAAATAAGTTTACTGTATATTAAGTTTTTGTGGTGTATTTTTATGTTTTCTAGCAGTATAGGATTCATTGAAATCATATTTTCATTTCAATATCTTCGAGTAAATTCATAGTTGATAATGTAACATTCACATGATCGAAATCGTATAATAAACTTAATTAAAATCTTCATCATTTTCCTCTATTAAACCGTAGGCTTCAAGCCCTCGTTGTCGTCACCACCTCTCCAATCCTCGTCATCCTAAAGTTCTTTGTAGCAATACATCTTTTTATTCTCAACATATTAAGAAATTTATTAGTATTCAGGGAGGTTAGAACTTTTTTCGACTAAATTTTAAAAACCTTTGTTAGTGATTCTTGTTAAATGCACACATCAAAATATGTTTTCCAACTTTATTTCTTTTAATACAGGAAAAACCTTATTGTCTTATGCCAATAGTAGAACAAAACTAGCCTTTTTAGGTACACTCAAGAGATAAGTATACACACATAACATAAAAATGCCTTCAACACCCTCGATCGATAAATATCTCCCAATCATTTGAATGAGTCGGGGTTATGGTATTAATATTCATTATAATATCGCACAAAACTTTTGTAACAGTTAAATCTTACAAATTCTACTTAATATATAAGTTACGTTACTGTCATGTTTCTATCAATATATAGGACCACTAATAACATGTGATTAGTAAACCAGACTTTAAAGTGTTAAGATACTGTAAAACCAAATTGTAGGTTTTGGACCAACCAAATGAAAATATAATCGGTCTTAGAAACAAGAATTCTAGGTGATGTCAAATTAAATTGAAAGATCACATTCTTGGAGTTGGAAATATATGTTGTACTTAAACTGATGGTTTATTGGACCTGCTAACACAAACATGATTTGATAATTATACCGGTAGTTATTTCGAAAAATATAAGGACATTTTACTACTTACTAATGCACTTAGAAGAGACTTTAACCGAAATAAAAGGACATTATTTCAAAGCTTATTTTCACCGAAATGAATTTATTTAAAAAATTCTAATACAATCTTGTATTCCTTAAAAATTATCGAGTCATCGGATCTCAATAAGTAAATGTTACTTGCATTGATATCGTTCATAATGATAACATCGTCATCTTCAATTATAAGTATGTCTCAATGGCTTCATTAGCACTCCAGTTGCGATATTTTACCACTATATTTATGACTTTGGCCTCGGCTTTAAAGAATGTATCATCCTCCCCAGAACCATAAATGGAACTGCCAGAGTCGAAAAATCAGGGAGACTATTCGATATGAGTTGAGTTTATAATTATATCAGATTCGTTTTGTACACTGAAAAACGAAAATGATGTTAAAAAAACATTCAGTAAACAGTGATATCTATTTAATAAACATAAATGGATATAATAATAAACAAGATGTAGTTTTATTTTTATTCATACGTACTTCATTATGGTTGGGAGGATCTGGTTCATCCTCAATCACACCCTAATTATTGAAGTATATACAATTGAATATAAAATTAAATAGTGCTGTGGTACGTAAGAAGCATTCTAATAATGGTTCTCTGAAACGAAATGCAAACAATTATAGCAAAAATGAGCTTATATCATTAAAAAAAATTGAAGAAGGTTAACATACATGCATTTACCATTGCATACACACATACGCTCTCATATACATGTATGTACGTTCATATACCCACTGATATACATATCTACATAAACACATGTGTACACGCATTTACTCACACATGCATACATACATGTATACACACATACTCACGTATGCATATATACATATATATATATATATATATATATATATATATATATATATATATATATATATATATATATATATATATATGTATTGGGGAGGGGAATAAAACACATGTTAATTTTTCTCAAAATATATTGAGATTAAAATACGTCAAAGGCTCTACTTAAGGTTACTTTTTATAATACAAATGAATCAAAACTAATTGTTGAAGATGTAGACATTCTCGTATCAAACATATATCTGTTGAATTTAACATATTACTTAACAGCAATATGATTTCTAACATTAGTTTATTTTCACAATAACTATTCAATAATTTATTAGACGTAATAATGAATTTTTCGTAAGAATTAGAAATATTTAAACTTTAAATAGTCCAGTCTGTCATTTATAATGTTTTTCGATGCTAAAATTTCACGCACTGTAAATTCAAACATGTAAAAGTACGCATCTCGTTTAAAAATTTTCACCACTTTTTCGTTCATAAATTCTTCACTAACAAGGTCATAAGGTCCAAATTCTAAACGAAATGCACGGTTTTCTTCCCCAAAATAATGCTGAAGAGCGTCCTCTAAACTTTCCAACAGTTCATTTCAATCGGAATGGGTAAAAGAAATGGTTGACAGCCTCGGTTCGAAAAAGTTTGTATTTATCAGTTTTGCTCTAGTGTGAAAATTTCGATTGAAATCTAAACCTGTGGAAATTAAAAAAAAAATTAAAGTTTATCATCATATTCACCAATAAGTTTGACAGAATCGTCGCAAGAGTATCAGTCGTAGAATTATATTATTCAATGTCTGAATTTTCTTCCACTGAAGTTCCATAACCACTGCTAAACATCCTTTTCACTATTCTTGGATTTACAACTTTAAAAAAAACTATACACACCAAATACGTCTATTTTTTAGGTTGACTAAAATGAAACTGAAGGCGGTTGGGTTAATGTATATAATGTCAAGACGAATGCGAATTTTAAACCACGGCTCTGTCTGATTGCCAGTTTGTTTCTATTTTTGGTCACTTTTCAACCGACCTTCTTTTGCAACAAAAATTATCTTTTTTTTTTATTAGAATAAATTTACAATCAAGTTAATTGTAAAAATACCAACCTTGAAAGGTCTTTGGATTGTATAATTAAACAATATTTCCTTTCTCTGTTGCTGCTGCTGTTAGTATAAATAGAGGTTTTTCGCTATTTCAATTACAAATTATCGAGCTGTGTTAAATTTATATTAAAAAATGTCTTCAACTACTGCTGCCGACGTCGCCGCCATCCACACTGAGACAACTTACAACTGTAATTTTTCACAATTTGAAATATTTGTGCCTTCTTCTGCTGCTGCTGCAGTTCCTGATGATGGAGATGATGATGTTAACAATCAAGTACTCTTCATCAGTGTCTTTTTCTAACCAACAAGCTGCTGCTGCACCAAGGCAACCTACCAACAAGAACAATGGTGCATTGAAAATCGCTCAAGATGCTGTCCAAATGCGAGATGGTAAGGTACAGGAAAAGAGTTCAAGACCAAACTAGGGGGAGTTATCATTTGCGATGACATCAGGTGTTATGTGGACGTAACATATAGGTAGGAGTTTAGGCAGATAGCCTTTATAAGAAGTTTGTCAGACTACAGTTTCACCTGTAAACAGTTATATGCTCTATGTAATGCTCGTTCTAGAGCGGCTACTAAATTGGAGTACAAATCTTTTGAGAATATATTTACTAATATTATATGTCATATAAATTACCAGTCTTGTTCTAATGGCTATTAAATCCACGCTCCTAACCTCCATCAAATTTATAATACTTGTGTTAATTGTTACGAAAATTTGGTGGAGTCAGAAGACATCAAAAAAGTTAAACTATTTAGAAAAGTCGGAATGTTGTTTTATCATACCCATCGGGAGGGCCATCTACATTGCCATGTTTGTTGTAAAGTCACGGTAAATTTTAAAAATTGTAAATTTTCTAGATCACAGGCCTTCCATGATTTGAAACAAATATGGAACTGTAATTCATAACTCAATTTAAATTAAGAATTCTATGTTTATTTTTTTGTTTTCGAATTTTTTCTTTTTTTTTTTGGGGGGGGGGAACTCTTGAACTATGTCATAGGTTCTAGGCTTATTAATTTTATTTTTTGTATCATATTAACACTAGAACTAATTTTTTCTTTCGCTTATTTAATGTTAACATAAAATAAACAATATATAGAATATATAATAATGTCTTTTATTTTTTAAAATTTTAAGAAGAGTAGCAAATCTAAAATATATTACAACACATCTTTTTTAAGAATCCACAAATTGTGTGATTTATTAAATCCTAAGCGTTAACAAAAACTTTGTTCGACTTTTTCGACCAAATATATGTCTGGATGTTTAACTTTCTGCAACTCTTCTTCATAAAAACCACCTTCAATATTTTCATTTTTACTATCTTTTAAAAGATAAGTTGTTGGGTTTGTTAATTGAACCTTTCGTATTTGAAAATTTCACTAGACCAATTTGGAATATATCCTTTTTCAAAAGCTTACCTTCGCATCGAGATTCGAACAAAATTATTTTCTTTAAAATTGGTGTATTTTAAATCAATTGTTTTTTAAAAATTGTATGAATTTACTACTATGTCTTTTTCATTTCTTTTGCCGACTTCAACAGGTCTGTATCCAATGGTTCTATGAACAGTGTTATTGTATTCTTCAACAATAGTTGGTAAAGGTAAAATTGAGTACTACCGATAGTTTGCTTTATAACTAAAATATTTCTACATCGTATTTTTTAAAGTACGATTTATACGTTCCACTATACTTGCTTTTAGATTAGAGTAACTACTATAATTTGATAAAGGTTCATAAGTTTCTTAAAATTTGTATTAATGAATTATGTTCCTCTGTCAGATTGTAAGTTTGTTGGTTTAGTTTTTTTTTTTAATTCTTTTCATAACTATCGATACTTCTTTTCCCTTTTTACTTTTAAGTGGTTCAGTCCAAACATACTTTGAAAATGCGTTAATTACTACAAATATATATATATATATATATATATATATATATATATATATATATATATATATATATATAGCCTTTATGAAATTTAGAATAAGATTTCATCTCTACCATATCCATTTGCCATAAGTCATTTATCAATAGATTTTCTCCTAGGGCAATTTCTTCTGGCTGGTTTATGTAATTCATTCATCACTGTCTCTTTTATATTTCCACTTATTTTCAATACTAAATGTACTTCTTTTCGACATCTTCTTTAAATAACTTTATATAAATTATTTTATTAATTTGTTGACTTTTAAATCTTCAATTTTATATTCCAAACTTTTAGTCAATGTATTATTCACAACTTTGACGTGCTTTATTTCATGTTCAAGTTTACCAATTCTCACATTAATTTTAGTTTCAAAAAGCACACGGGATTCCATACTTTCATTTCTCATGCCTTTTACTGTTGCGTTTAATTCTTCCCTTCCATATGCCATTGTATGATTAAATTCCTTTCGAGAAACTTCAGCTGCCCTTTGGACTAAATCGTTTAATGATTTTATTTCCTTGCCTAATGTGCCGTCCAAATTTTTTAAACCTAAGATCGTTTTTTCGACTTCGTAACCTACAGAAGATTTTTCGATATCATTTAACTGTAATGAAATTTTCTCAATTTTGAAATTATTTTTTATAATTCCTATTGTTAAATATTTTTGAATGGTTTAAATCATAGCCTGAACTACTTCTGCTAATCCTAATTCCTTTCACTAATCTTTCATCTATTGTCTTTTTAAAATTTACATCGTCAGCAGTGGTTTTTGATTTTGTTTTTAGATGGTTTATTGCGTTATTATCCCCTCGATTTTTTCATTATTTTTTTTGCAATTTGAACTTCGAATTCACTTTATTTTTTCATTTACATTTTGTAAATCTCTCTGTAATTTCTCTTCTAAATTTCTCATGTTCAATTCAGCTTAATTGGCATTATTTTCCTTAACATTATCACTATCTTTGTTATTAATTAGAAAATATGTGTTCATAAATCTCTCAATATTTTGTGTATTCTTATTCATATTATCATGTATCTTTTGAACATTCTCTACTTGATCTGAAACCCTAATATTAGGTTTTTTTTGTAAAGTCGTGAAACTTTTATACCATATCGTTGCCAGTGATTTGTTTAACGTTGTCTAATGCAAAAGTATCGTTTATTTTTGATTTAACTAAAGTTATTTCTTTTTTTTTGTATTCTTTTTCTAAACTCTTTACTTTGTTAAACTTATCTTTTATTATTTTAAAATCACATTTTTATGTTTTTTGGATTTTTTTTTGTTAGTTCATCATTGTCTTTAACAATACTTTTTTAAATTTTGTCACAGTTTTGACCTTTTACAACTAAAATTATAACAATGATACCAATAATAAAAGTAATACTCACCATAACTTAATCCCTTATTTTCATCAGAAAGTCTTTTTGATCAATATTAAATTATTCAGTAATATGGTTTTAATTTAAAACGGTCCTAAATTGATAGCAGAGGGTTGACAATAAGTCAAGTAAGTTATAAACCCTAAAAATACAAGCATAAAAAAATCATTTTGTTTTATTACTGGGATGGTAAAAATGGAGAATTTTATTTATTTTCGGGTTGCAATTATTTCTCTTACATATTTGAACGCTTTATCACAAGGTTGTTATCCTGATTATCCCTATATAAACGTTTATTAGTTGACATATGTAATATAAATTATGAAAATATCGTAAGCAAAACAAAACTGACCGACTAGAAGATATAAATTCCATGGCAACTAGATCAGATTTAAATCTTCTTAGTGAATCTAGCTGCAAAACTTCATTCACCTGTCACATGTCAAAAATTTGTATTGTAAGAAAATCAAGTGTGCCAAACCAGAAGCATAGAAATGTATCAAATACTCCACTTTTTAATATTTTCCTTATGGATGTAATTAATCTACTGTTTTTTTTTGTTCTCGGGAGATTTCTAGAAGCGTCAGCAGAGAGTCTCCGGGCCAAGCCTTGGTTTATTTTCCTTATACCTACTTTATCGTATACTTTCATTTTTCGCCTGTAATTCGGAACTAATGACTTTCTGTGCGCAGGACACTTTATATTTAATTTAATTTAAAATATGTTGTAAACCGAAGGTATACGTAGGTAATTTAGAATGCCATTCCACACATTATTTCTATTTAGTTGTAAATAAACCTAACTTTATCCTTAATTGGTCTACTTGTGCAAAATACAAGTATTTGAACTCAAAAAGTAAGGATCTTCTTCATTGTTTCTTTTTTTTTTTGTAATTTATTCCAAACCAAATAGTCACGAGTTACTGTAGATACATATTTTATTTATATATGAAAATCATTTTCATATTATTTAAATAGAGATTTTAATTGTTTTTGGTATCTTGGTGTATTATATTTGAAATTCCTGTTTTCGCTGACTTCATCATTTCTTCTTACCGACGGACCTAAAAACAGATGTCGCTTTGAATATATAATCCCTCACCCCAAATTTACCGCATAATAGCCTAAGCACTGTCCTAAGGGTCGAAACACAAAACTGCAAATCGGCGCGATGCGAATTCGCAACGCAAAAAAGTGCGACGCGCATTGCTGCGATGCGATTTTATGCGGTAAGGCATCTCCCTTCCACGGTTCGGATGCTTGTCAACCGTACTGGACGTCTTTTGTAAACTAGGTAGGGATGTGGATCGTAAAAATAGTTACGCACAGCTGTTATTAATAAGAAGATATAGGAAATAGAAAGAAAGAAGATTTTGGGTTCATCCTTCATCCATTTATTACCATTATGAACGCGTATGAATGACGTCAAGAAGTGTGACGTAACATTGTATGAATGCGCGATGCGAATCAATTCGCCAGTTCTTGCGATGCGTCGTGGGAGCTCGTAGATTTCTACGATGCGACGTCGCATTGCAGTTTTGTGTTTTTGTTCTAAAAGAAAAAACGATAACTACCTGCACCGAAGCTGCTTAAAAACATCACAATAAAGTTAAAATTCATTCGTGTTTTGATTATCTCCTCCTGGTAGCAGTTTAGTTTTTTTTTCTTTTGCTACCAATTTAATATCCATCGTACTTTAAAACATATTTTCTTCACATAATTTAAACTTTTTTGAAAAAATTGTATGTTTTCATAATTTTCGTTAACTGTCTTTATAAATTTACAATAATTTTTTAACACAGTTTCAAAGTTTTTAACTGCTTTGTTTTCAACATATTTGTAATCACTTTTAAAATATTTTAATACTTTATTTTCAACATTTGCCAATATTTTATTTTCTAATGAAGGTACATCTACTGTATATCTTTTTGAAATATGATATCCAAATTGATCAATCTTCATCTTAACAATGTGATGCATTACAATTTACCACATTATTTTATATAATTAGGTTGACTTCTTTCAATTTTTCTTTAACACTGGATTTTGTGCATGATATTTGTGTATGTAATTATTATAGGTTTAGTAATACTACACGAAGAAAAAGTGTTATTTATCGAAAAAGTTTGCTTTTGCAGCCAGGATAACACTATGTAAATTTCAAAAAAATCAATAATTATAATTGTTAAGCTGATAAAAAACCAAAACAAACATTTTTGTATTTTTGTTTAATTAGTTTTACTTATTAAATTAGTTAACAAAAAGTTCAAAAATGATTCTTTTTACTCTACTTGTTATGTTTATAAGAATTTTCTGTAATTAAACTCCAAGTATAGTGCACCATTATTATTTTATTATAAAGTCTTTATAACGGCGTTCGAAGTCTATAAGGTCTTGATGGAAACGTTCTTCTTGTTCTAAGTATTCTTCCATGCTCTTTTTGAATTTATATGAATGAGCATGCAGCATATACACTTAAAGATATCCTACAAACCATTGCCTCAAAATTACCATATTAGCAACCAGCTCTTGGTAGTTTTCCGCTCTGCTCTTCCCCAGAAAATCGTGTGTTTCTGGTTTTCTTTGAGGATCCGTAAGCAGTTTTGTCAAATTCTGTGTCGTCAATAATTTTTTCAGTCTGTGGACACAAAGATACCAGCCTTAAACTTTCTTTTTGATAACTTGTTTCAAAATCCGAATGAAGTACTGAAAATATGCTTCGTAGGTTTCACAAAGCTTTTTTGTTTAACTAATATTTTGTATTTCATATTTTATGAAATTTACCATATATATAATAAAATGCATTCACCGGTACCCTCTCCTCTTTGCTTCAGAATATAAGAAACTAGGTTACTGAGACTATCATAACTATAGAATTGTTATTTCTCTCACGACTACTCAAAAGCAAACTGATGCATGGCCAATAGAAAAATAATGAAGTTAACCCAGGCACATGGAAATAAAATTGTTAACCAGTTGAACCCAAAAAGATTTCTCAGCTTCCAAGTTATGAATTGTAGTGATCGAACTTTTGTTCTATATCTTTTACACCACCATCACCGAGGTAATTTATGAAATCATGATAAATATTCTTTATATAAAGGTGTACCAACTTACGTTTGAATTGTTGGCCGTA
This sequence comes from Diaprepes abbreviatus, assembly GCA_034092305.1. NCBI lineage: Eukaryota > Metazoa > Arthropoda > Insecta > Coleoptera > Curculionidae > Diaprepes > Diaprepes abbreviatus. The sequence goes on from JASJET010000022.1 coordinate 108,777, forward strand.
TTTGATCTAATATATCCGGAAGATTACTTATCATAGATGGTGAATTTGAAGAAGGAGTGGTTTCTGCTATAATAACTATTTGTTGTATCTGACTAACTGAAGCTATACTGGTATACTGGAATAATGTCGGTATTCTGCAGGAAGAAGTGGAGTTTTTCCTGTCTTGTTATTTTGGTGTTGATGTTCCATACTGTAACTTTTATTCTTGGTATTATTGTTTCAAACAACCCTTTTTGTAGTGAGTTTCATAAAATTTTTTAATTTGAGTTTGTAACTGTTTCTTGACCTCAACCGGTCCAATCTTACCAATTGTTGAAATTAATTCTTTAAGGGTTATTTGGTTTATAAGTTTCTTCAATCTAGGTTGTGCCTCAAATTCTGCATTTTTTAAACTTTGATGTTTCTCCTTTACAGCTCTTCTTAATTTACCACGTTCTCTTACTAACCGTTCGCTCATAATTGGTATAATTTTTATTTGTATAAGTAAATATATTGTTCCGGATAGCCGATATCTGAACACACTCTATAATGTCAAAAGCTTTTTATTGTCAACTTTAATTCTGGGACTTCAAACAACTCAAGTTACCTCAATCACGTCTCGAACTAAATTGTCCACGAAAGCCGATCTGGATCCTTTATATACCCTTTTCCGGATACCAGAAAATTACGGATGTTTCTAGAAGGGTTTTCATACTACATGGTGTAATAAAAATAAGAAAAAGGAGTAATCTGGCGATTTCTAGACCTTCTGTCATATGCGTTCCATGTTAAAAATAAGGAAATAGCATTTTCTAAAAAGTTTCAGACCTGCTTTCATAGACGTCTCCTAAGAAAATCAACAGAGGTAAAATTAATTAAATAAATTATGAAGTCATAGAAAATAAACCTAAAACCCTACAAACTATAAACACAAACTAATACTATGAAATATGTAACGCTATAAAGTTCGTTACATTGCCCCCTTCCAAGCCTAGATCGTCCCGATCAACCTTCTTGATCTTGATAATGGGCCAATCAGTCAAGATGCACGACTTTCATCTTCGCATGAGGGCTTTTGTGAATTCGGTATACCAGCTCGTTTAGTCGGGTCACTACGTTGTACGGGCCTTCTTATGAGTTTTGGAGCTTTGGTGAACGCCCTTTGGTTCTTTTTGGATTGCACAACCAAACTTTTTCACCTACCATGAATCCATCAGTATTAGCTTTCAGGTCATAGCGGGTCTTCATTCTGTCGCTTTCTATCTGTGGTTTTTGACGGACTTCTTTGTGTAAGACCTGCAGCTCCTTACTAAGCTGGTTATTGTAGTCTTCCCAAGTTGCTTCAGAATCGGGTGTACGTCCAGTAAGCAAATCGACTGGAAGACGTAATTATTTTCCAAAAAGTATGCTCGAAGGTGTTTTTCCACTTGCTTCGTGAATGACTGAACGATAGGCTAGTAAAAATGGCTGAATGTATTTATCCCAGTTATTTTGTTGTTCATTTACTTGTATTCTGATGTATTTCTCCCGCGTTCTGTTAAATATCTCAACCATTCCATTTGACTGTGGATGTAGGAGTGTTTTTCTAGTCTGGTGGATTTTCAGAAGCTTGCAAAGGTTCGTAAAAACGTCAGATTCAAAGTTTCTGCCTTGATCAGAGTGTATGTCTCCTGGCACCCCATATCTACAAATCCACTGTTCAAATAGTATTTCAGCAACGGTGGTGGCTTCTTGATTTGGTATCGCATAGACTCTGACTATTTACTGAAATAATTCATAGCTACCAAAATATAGCGATTCCAGGATTTACTGATAAGAAATGGTCCTGCTATGTCAATTGAGATTCTTTCAAAAGGTACGCCTACATTGTACTGCTTCATGTTACCATGGCTATGGGTCCTTGGTCCTTTACTGGCAGCACAGTCGGTACAGGTTTTGCACCAATCGTTTATTCTGCGCGGCTCCCCAGCCAATAAAACTTCTCTCGAACTGTTTTATGAGTTTTCATAACCCTTAAGTGTCCGCCACCTACACCATTGTGTAACGCTTGTAGTATTTCTGGAACTTTTTGGTGGATAATATGGTCTGGTATTTGTAGTCTTTGCCATCAGAGCTCTCCCATATGCTTTTTAATAAACAATCGTGCATAATCAAGAAATTCCATAAGGCCCAGTAATCTTTCACTTTTTGAGATTTTGATGAGATTTCTTGAGTGGGTCGATTTGACTTATTATTCTTTAATTTGATGATAATGTTAAGATTTGGATCTTCTTCTTGTGCCTGCATTCTTGTGGTTCAAGCCTTTTCTATGTTCAATTTTAAAATCGTACTTTTGCAAACATTGTAACCATTGTGCTATGTGACCTTTTGGATTTTTAAATTGTAAAGGTCACTATAGTGATGCGTTGTCTGTTCGCAGGAAAATTTTTTGGCCATATAGATATTTATGAAAGTGTTCTAATGTCTTTATAATGGCGGGTAGTTCTTTTCTTGTTACACTATAATTTCGCTCTGCTTTACAGAGTACTTTGCTAAAATAAGCAATCACTTTCTCTTGGCCATTTTGTATCTGGGACAAAATTCCACCTATTCCACAACAAACATCTGATCAGGCTCAGGATATGAGAATGTTGGAGGATTACAAAATGCCTGCTTTAGTTCATTAAAAGCGGCTTCGCAGTTTGCGGACCATTTATAGATGTTGCTATTTTCAGTCGTCAATGTAAAGGTCTCGCAATATCGGCGAATCCTTTTATGAATCTTCCATAGTAAGTACAGAGACCTAGAAAACTTCTTTGTTCATGCTTGTTTCTCGCTACTGGCTAATCTTGACTGGCTTCCATCTTCTCAGGATCAGTTCGTACACCAGCTTCTATGATTATATGCCCCAAATATTTTACTTCTTTTTGAAAAAATTGAAATTCAAACTGAGCGTTAATTGTGCACTTCTCAGGTTCTGAAATTCGTCTTCGACATTTTTCAGGTGATCGTTAAGTGTTTTTCCCAGAATTATGATGTCATCTCGGTATACTAAGCATGTTTTCCATTAGTCCATGTAGGATTCGTTCTATTAAACGCTCAAAAGTGGCTGGGGCATTGCATAAACCAAAAGGCATAACATTGAATTGCCATAGCCCCATTCCAGTAGATAAGGCGGATTTTTCTTTATCCTCTGGATGAAGCTGTACCTGCCAATAGCCACCTTTTAAGTCCCACGTGGAAAACCATTTTGACCCGGTTAATGTGCCTTAGTATCATCAATACGAGGTAAAGGAAAACTGCCTTTCTTTGTGACGTCATTAAGCCGTCTGAAGTCAACACAAAATCTAGTTGAGCCATCTTTCTTCTTAACTAGTACAACTGAGGATGTCCAGGGACTTTGGGAAGGTTCTATAATGCCTTGATTCTGTATGTCTTTAAGCATCTTGTCCACCTTGGAGCTTGTTTAATTGGAGTTGATTGTATTGGTCCTTCCCAAGTCACTATCAAATAAAAAGAAAACATCCTGATTTCTTCTTAAAAGATATTCCAGTCTAGCCACCAGAACTTGATTCAATAAAGGTGTTGATTTACTAACTAGGTCCTGGAATACTTTAGGTAGATTAGCAGGTAATTTTTTAAGTTTTACCGGGATACCGATAACTATCATGTCGAGAGGTTGACAGGTAGCAATGTTCTAACTTTTCTAATCTATTGAGGATAATCCTTTAAGTTCAGCATCTTGACAAATATAGTGCTTCTTTTATTCTGGACCAGTGTTCTTGCAGGAAGAATTCCTTTTGCATACAAAGAGCAATCTTGAATTGCTTCAACCAAAACGAGTTCATCTTCTTCGGAATCATCAAACTTTACCTTTACTATGCATTCTAAACTTGGAGGTAAAATCGCATCTTCAAGAAGTACAACTTGCCGAATCGACACTTTACTATTTTTCGGTAGGTTGATAATAATTTCTTCATTTCTAGTTCGCAGTTCTTGTTGAAGAAGATCAAGGATAAACTTCTGGTGTTGCATGACTTCTAGACCTAGTATTACTTCATCATTACTGAGAGTGTTTCTGTAATTTAATTATATATTTAGGAAACGCAATAATAATCGAAACATTGCATTTATTGAAAATGGACCCATCGATTAAATAAATAAATAAATACACTCTTTATTTCAAATCATATAAGTACATGAAATGAAATGACGTCAATCTAAATCACAACTACAGATCTGGACAAAAATCTCCTAAACTATATGGTTCTAACTCTATTAGAATTTTTTAAATTTGTACCTTAAATGTTTTTGTGGTGTTTATACTTTTTACTTGGTTTGGCAGAGCATTAAACAGCTTGACACACATGTAAAGAGGTGCTTGCTCAGTAAGTTTAAGTCTGTGCGCTACATATTTATAATGTAATGTTCTAGTGTTGTATTTGTTTTCTGTTTTGGCTTCGAACGTTTTATTGCGAAAAATAAACATCAGACGCTCATAAATATATACAGCATAAACCGTCATAATACCGTTATTTCCAAAAACCGATCTGCAGCTCTGACGGTAATTCATGTTTTTTATAATTCTTACTAATCTTTTCTGGACTATAAAAATATTTTCCATCATGCTCTTCCTTCCCCCAAAGATAATTCCGTATTTAAGAACCGATTCGAAATTAGCAAAATATAATATTTAAGAGAATTTTCATTCATATATTTACTTATTACTTTTATACCGTAACAGATGGAATTTAATTGTTTTATTAAGGTAGAGATTTGATATGACTAATCCAGATGTCCATCTATGTAAACGCCCAAAAATTTTGTATGTTGCATAATATCCAAATTGTTGTTATCAAATTCCATATGTGTCGGCTTGACAATTTTAGATTGTTTGGTCCTGAACAAAAGGACATTTGTTTTTACTTTATTTAAAATTAATCTATTTATACCACACCAATCAGTGACCTCATCAGAAAATTTTTTTGTCTTGAACTTTAGCTCTTGCATGTTCTTGCCCCCAACAACTAGACTCGTATCGTCAACATATTTTACAACATGCTGATCCGACGAATCAATCAGCAGGTACAGGTCGTTTACGAAAATTATAAACAGGATTGGACCCAATACACTTCCCTGTGCTATTCCTATGTTATTAGGCAAGATTTCCGAACATTCAGTTTTACCATTTTTTGTTACTGTCACCGATTGCCTTCTATTGTTTATATATGATTTGAACTATTTTAACGCATTTCCTCTTATACCACATTTTTCCAATTTAAAGGTTATTAAGTCTCTATCCAATCATATGCTTTGGATAGATCCAGTAGCACACCGAGAGCTATTTTTCCATTTTCCAAGTGCTCAAGAATATTCTTAACAAATCGAAAATTGCCGTTTGGGTCGATTTTCCCTTTAAATATCCATGTTGATAATGACTAAATAAGTTATTTTGGTTAAAAAAACTAATTAATCTGGTGTTCATTGCATATTCAAAAATCTTTGAAAACCCCGGTAACAAACTAATAGGTCTGTAGTTGTTCATTATTTCAGGGCCACCTTTTTTTTATAGCATGGTTTAATTAAAGCTACCTTTAAATTGTCCGACTTTGTTATACGATTCTCGTAATGTTTTGTTCGAGCTTCTATTAATAAGTTATCATAGTTTTTTTTTTCTCATTAATATGTTTATATGCTTGATCATTACTTGACAATGTTAATAAGATGTCTAGCCTACTCTTACATTCTATAATATTTATATCTTTGTACACTAGCGTTTTTTGTTTTTTTCCTTTTAACCATAACGGGAAACTTTCATTAAAGAGGTTTTTGAAAATATTCATGAAGGTATTCCATTGACCATTTACATCAGATTTATTGATATGATATACCCTTTCCCAATCTTGTTCCCGCAAACTGCATAAAAAATCACTGTTATTTTCTTCGGAGAAAATAGGATTATAACCGAGATTATTTTCTGTTTTAAACTTTAATTTAAAGGTGATTTTCTGTGCCCTATAACCTGATATAAAATACTCCAGTGTTACTGCTTCTATATATTGCGTATTTGTAAAAATATTATCTAAATAATTTGCAGAGGTTGCCGTTATTCTAGTGTTCTCAAAGATTGTTTGGTTTACATTAAAAGAGCGCATTAAAGATAGCAAAGCCCTACCATTCTCGTTATCTATCAACAATTTAATATTAAAATCTCCTACTATAAAAATATGTTTTTTAATGCTGAAAATATTTACTAAAAGTTGTTCTAATTGTAACATAAAACCGTTTATGTCTCCATTTGGGGGCCTATATATACAAATCACATTTACACTAGTTTCCTTTGGCAAATGTACATTCTATTACGGCACACTCGAACACACCACTTATTGATAGACAGTTAAACTTGTCCAATGCCTTACTTTTGAGGCTATTTTTGCAATACACCGCCGCACCTCCGAGTTCTCCTTCTCCTCTGCAAAACGTTGATACCAAACTAAAATTATTAATTGCCAGTTTTTCCAATTGATCTTCCGTCTTGCAATGTTCAGTGATACACAAAATGTCGCAGTTCTGATTAATTGTTAGCATGACGTTGATGCGATCTATTGAATTTCCTAGGGACTGCACGTTTTGGTGGATGATACTTTTTCGATGTATGTTGGTTCCTATGTTTATGTTCGTAAAAAATCTTTAGGTTGTGTACTACTGTAATTTATATTACTTTGATATTGGTCAAATCTTCGTTGATATGCCGGACATTTGAATTATTTTGCAAAATGTCGACTTTCTTCCGATTTTATTTCAAATTTGGTACAGTTGGGACACTTTAATTCTTCACCGACACAATTACTTCCTTGATGTTCTTCTCCGCATCTATAACAGGATGTTTTTTATCTACAATATTTCGTGACGTGACCAAACACCGAGCAATTAAAGCATATTGCCAAATTAATATGTTCCTGGACGTAAACGACCATAAGGTCTACATAAATTTTTTGCTTTTTAAGAAACCATTTAGCTGTGTCTGGTGGTGCTTGCAGAATCCAATTTTCTTTAAATTGATTTATTATTGATTATGATATATTAACAGAAAATGAGACTGTAGAACATATTATATGTGACTGTCCCGCTCTTTCACTAAAAAGAGATCCATATTAGGCGAGTATTGGCTGACATAAAGGCAATACCGCTTAGCAGGGTCGCCGCCTACTTTAATTCTATAGGCGGGTTGAGTCAAACATACCCCTCAAGAAGGTTGCACAAATGGTTTTACGAGGCCTAAGTACTATGGAGACTAGTCCATTCTCCTTAATTTCCAGATCCAAATCTCGACGCCCTGCACTGATCTACTTTCTAATATAACAAAGTCCAAGCTATTTAGCATAGTCTATAGAACGCCGCATGATATGCATGAAACTAACGTTCTAACAAGTATATCAAAAACCTTTTTTACCCTTTTGTTATCCGCTTGATACTGATCTCTGTTTTTTATGCTTACCCTAGATACTGTAGCATTAAAGCATGACACAGGGTTAATGGGTTGAGATCTTTAAAATATTTAGTATATGTAATAAAACATTTTATAGATTTGATCCAAAAAAATTATAATGGTTATTGAATTTAAGATTTAAGATAATCCCCTAGCTTCTTGTATCCATTTTTCCTTTTTAATTATTTATTGCTAACAAAATAAGAATAATCAATAAAGCTGATTTTGCGAGTATATTTATTTATTCAATACAAATTGTACAGATACATCAAATACCTAATTATAGTGTTTACAACGTTTACATATACACATAAAACACATAAAAAAGATAATATGAAGAAAAGAAGAAAGTATTTACATTACTTCCATTAACTTACATTTTGGTTGTTTATAACTTATTCTAAAAATATCTACTTCAGTTTGAACATCATTAGCCAATTTACAAACTGGAGCGTTAGTACAGTAATTGATACGATGGGTCTTTAAATAAAAAGTTAATGTATTCCTTGTCCCGTATGTAGGGATATTAAAATTTACCTGGGAAAGAAGATTCATATGATCAATTCTATTGTGAAATATTTTATACAGAAAAAGTACAGAGACTATATTCCTACGCTTTTCCAAACTTAGCAAATTATATTGACATTAATTAAATTAGCGTACTCTAAAATGCTCCTAATATAAGATATGTATAGTTGTTTTATGGAGTTTATATCACTGAAATCTCTACAGTTTCTGATTGTAAAACTATACATACTAAATTCTGTTTTTATTATATTATAAAACTGTTATTTAAGATCGAGTTAAGAATCAAATATATCCCCAAGATCTCGCATTTCTCCAACCAGTTCTAAAATTGAATTCTCCATTACATATACAAAACATTTAAAAGCATTAAATCTGAGTTTGTTTACGAAAGACTATTAAATAATCCTTGTGAGATCTTCCTGAAGTTGTGTACAGTTATTTACGCTCCTTGTCACGGAATATAGGTTTAGGTCATCGGCAAACAGAAGAACATTATTGTTATTAATTATTTTTGGGAACTGTCAATAAAAATAATAAATTGGAGCGGGCCGAGTTTGGAGTCCTGAGGTATCCCAGAGGTGTAAGGGATTCTGAAGTATGACCTCTTATTATCACTGTTTTCTACCATGGATATATGATTGCAAGAACTTAATTAATTCAAGGTGAAGACCAAATTTATTATATATTTTTTCTAATAGTAATGCGTGGCAGACCTTATCAAAAGCCTTTGTAAAAATTTTGTATATTACATCGACTTGTGCTTTATTTTCTAAACATTCTGCTATGTATTGAGTTATGTTACATTTATTACTAGCAGTAAACCTATTTTTCATTAACCGATACTGAAATATTGAAATCTGTGTGAATGATTGATTCAAAAGTTTTGCAAAAGTCAACAACTACAGGTCTATAATTTCGCCTGTCTGCTTTATCTTTCATATTCGTCGAAACAAATTTGTATCTAATACAAGATTATATAACAACGTAAGGATGAACTAAAAAATCAGTCACACCTTTTACAATTTATGAAAGAATATTATCCGACCCTACAGACCTGTTTACTTTGAATCTTCAGACACACTCACGCACACCATTGTTGTCTACAGAAGTAAGGGATATATAACAATAGGATATTGCAAACCAGCCACCAATATCCTACCGACATACCTTGGAATTTATGTTTCATATATCAGTTATTTGCTGCGAGTGTTGCTCTCGGTCCGATACAGCTCCACTGACAAGACCTTGAGGTGGTCGAAACGCGTATGGAGAGATAACCAGAGTAGTATTTGCAGGAGATAAACTGTTTGTATATATTCTTTCCTTTCCTCTGCCTGAAAGGAGAATACATATATAACAATTGTTTAAATACTGCAGATAGATTTCTTTAGTTCTTACTGAAATTTAGATTTTTAAAAAAGTAAAGTAATCTTGTTATACTATGACCATAGTTTACTGCGCAACGCCTTTTATAAAAATGCATTAAAGCAAAAGGTCGTTCTTTAACAATTTAAGAATATTAAATAAATTAATATGGTTGCCTGTCTAATGCCAGTAGAATGATCTCCAATTGTAGTAGCTCCCGAAGGTCATCAATAATAATGGCACCAGTGCTAACTAACCGGTAAGGTGAACTAACCACTAATAATATAACCTGAAGGGCGGATTACAGTAACCATATACCTATAGAGGGGACTACAATATAATATACCCTGAGGGTGGGCTACAGTACAATATGCCCCATGGGTGGGCTACAGTACAATATGCTCTGAGGGTGGACTATAGTACACTATGCTCCGAGGGTGTACTCCATAATGAGATAACCAGTAGAGTGGATCCTACAAAAAGAGAAACGCCGACTATCAACTTAAATTTTAAAAAAACCAAATTAATTTATTAATTAACCTTCTCCAAAATATCGAGAAATATTTAAATTTAAAATTTTTAATTTTCTACATATTAAAAAAAAGAAATCGAAGGCGATTTTTAAGTTAGGATAACATAAAAAAAAGAAATATTAGTTATGAATTAATTACAGATAATTAACAAACAAATTACTTTAAAGCAATTAACTGTTTTAACTGATTACTCAAGATAGATAATAGGAAAGAGACATCTATAAAGTACAATAAAACGCCAGTCCGACTCCAGGTAACTACCGATAATTATTTTAATATAATATAAAACTAAAGATTTACTATAGAATATAATTAGTTACTCAAACCCATCACCACAACTCGAAATAATATTCAGTACTCGAGACCACTGATGATGAAGTCACAATGTTTGGTTTATTAATATTAATTCTTGTCAAATAAATTGGCTTAAACCTGGCTAAAATAAAACATTAATTAACTAGTCAAGAACGATGAAACGAATATAATCGAAATATATTAACAATGATTACCACAATACTATGTGAAAGCTAGGATACTGTAGGGTTTTTAATGGACTGTATAGGATTTATCTCTGGTTCGAGAACTTACTAACGTTAATTAAACAATAAATTGTTTAATATAGAAACATATATTTTTCTTTAACATCAAAATACTACTTATACTGATTATAGAACAAATCAAAATAAAAATGTTCATTCAAAACTGTTGCGAGAGTTCAAGTAAGGGCGAAAAGCAGCTCGGGTGACTTCTCTGATAGTTTCTCTCGCACTACCCTTTCCTTGACGACGCATGATGGTCGTTCCCGATTCACGTGGCGAGCGGGAGGGTCAAAATAAGCACTAGAGTGACCGACATTGCACTGTTGTCGCACTTAACGATAAAACTAAACAGATACACATTGTGGCATTACCTTTATAATTAAATAAAGATAAATAGACTTCTAGCTCATAAAATTTAAAATTAATTTGACCAGTCTCAAGTAACTAAATATTGTAATTGAACACTCAAAAGAAAATAATTAAGCTGGAGTCAAACTGAAAGTTTACGAGGCCGTGAACATATCACGATGCTATATAATCCTAATTTCACCGATAACAAACCCAAAATTGGGCCCAAATATTGCATATAATACAAGAATAATTCTAAATTACTAATAATAAATGAATTAACCTATAAATAGGGAACATCGTGAAACGTTTCGGAAGCAAATACATAACAAAATATAGTAAATTTACAATCCACGGCAAAGTTACACTTAAAATTAAGTATTTACTTATGTAACAGAAATAGTTACGACATTTGCAAGGTAGAGCAATTAAAAATTACGAAAATTCAAGAAAAATTACTCAGTATTCATAAAAACGAGCAACAAACAGTCTTAAAACCCAATATAAAACTTAATAATAGTTGAATGCAGTCAATTTAGATATTAATGAGTTTTAAAACAGCATGCTATGGCCAGATTCAAATTAGATATTAAATTTACTCGGTGATAAGGATCAATTTTGAGCTTAAATCTTACTAAATAACAAAAATCTATGAAATATTGTTTTACTAAACTGTCATTAATGGATCTTACCCGATGTTGGTGGGGTCTAACAGAATTCATTCATTGATACGTGCAAACTGCTCAAAATTGCTGTCTCCAGGTTTATCCTTGTAAAAAAAACCATAACCGCCGACGAGGTAAAAGATACGGCAACTCCAAAAACACAACAAAATTACCAGGATAATAAACGACTCTCCAGGTCCGAATCCCAAAATATTAGCAGAAATAAATTGAGACGGAAATCTGTAGCTGCTTTCGCCGAATCAAACCAGGAAAAAGTGAAAGTCAAAGCAAAATGGCTTCCATTTATAATAAAGACCATGCTTGCGCACTACGCTGCTCCGTTAGGCGCGTTCAATTGCCACGTTTAAAAGAAATGACAGCTCAAAAAGCATGACACTGGGCAACAACAGTCTGCTGAAATAAATTTGTTACATAAGGCAATTTATTAATCATTAGCATTTTCCGCCCAAAAAAAAGAAATGAAGTAAGTACCCCATTAGTTATTTTTAAATTAAAGAGCTACGATTCAAATAAAGGACTAAATTGCCTGCAACCCAAAATACATACAATTTCACTCAAATGGTAGTGGACAGAAAAAAAAACGAGATTTATCTAAATAAAAAAAAGGTAACAGTAAATTTAGCATCGATAAGAAAATATCTAAGCACAATGTAGTGAAGTAGCGGAATAATGACCAAACTTGAAAAATAAAATTAATTAAAACTGTACTTTATAAAATGCCTTTATTCAAAGGATACCAGGAAAATGATATTGCGTTGCCCATAACGAGAGTATTTGCAAAAAAAAAAGAAATCATTAATCAAATTAGCCATAGCGAACTTTAGGAGAAAGTTGAACCCTGACAAAATACTCCAGCTAATAGCCATGTGTCCGTTAATGCGACATCATACTCATGCTTTGTAAGACATACTGTATTGTATAAACTATTTCTTTTAGTTTTTGACACTCGTACGTTTTGATAGTTTATACAAAATGCATTACTACGCATTGGTTGCCTGGAACAGGCACTTATATTGTTTATATTTAAAAAAATTTTTTTTAACTTTCGTGTTTCGTGAACTTCCTGCTCGACATTTAACGCACTTGAGTAAACTGTGAAGAGTTTTTACTTAAACTATTCGAAAATTTTCTGTTGAAGTATAATTAATCTGCTGTTGTACTCTCCATATTCTCTGTACTTACATTGAATAGTTTCGATTCCGAGCTGAGTGGTTTCTATATGGAAATTTTGCACGCTTACAATTGGGGCAATCGTAATCGGTTACCTGAGAGTCTGCTGTTGTATATGCATCTTCACATTGATGACAACACTACGTGGCCGTGCGGTCTTTAGACACATGGCCACACAAATAACATTTGAAGCATAAAAACACCTTTGTACAGTGGCGGCTAGTGCATTAAAAAGTAAGGGTTACAATTCCAATGATACATCAAGAACACAGGATAAAACCTATCATAGTCACCGGTGGATGAAAAAATAAAAGTCTTAAAAAATTGAGTTAGTATGAAACAAAGCAGTGTATTTTAAATAACTAAACATAACGAAGTTAGTAAATCTAAAAAATATAGCAGTCAAAACAAAGTGCACGTATGCATACGCCGATCTTTGGTATGAACAAACTTATTAATAACCCGCTGATTGAAAGCCGGTATGCTTTTGATACGATCCCTTCCTTTAGAAAGAATTGCCAAAGCAGAAAGTCTTGGTTGGCTCATAGTATTCCGTAAAAACGTTTTTATCCATTTGACGGTAGAAAAGCCCCGTTCTGCTTCAGCCAATGCCATCGGAATAGTAATTAAAATTTTTAGAACTTCACTAAATGTCTCACTTAGCTCGATATTTTGCGAAAGATAATCAAGTACAAGAAATTCCGAAATTGACCTAAATTCTTCATTTTTATATATGACGGTCAGTTCTGTACGGGGTTTTTGTTCGATAAAAAAAGGATAAATTTTAATCGTATTCTTAAATTTTTGTTTGGGAAAATATGTACTACATTTGACATACTGTCCCAAGAAAAAAGACTGGCTGCTACCAAGTGACCTTAAAGCTAAATTGTTCGTTTGCTTGACAAATAATTATATCACAAACCTATTTTGTTTCCCGAGAAAACTCTGCGGAATCACCGAACTTACGTCGTTTGGAAGTAGATTGAGATTGCTCAACGTTGTTTTGACGTAATATTATTTCTAATTTTTGTTAATTTTGATTCAAATGATAATATATTTTTACTTGCGATAACAGCGTCAATTTGTCTTGTTTGAAACTTACCAAATAACAAATCAGCTTACATTATTTTGTAAAATAAGTTTAACCATGAAAGGAAACTCTTGCTTTTGAGGATCTTGACATACCTTGAGGATTGATTCGTGGTACGGTACTAACGTTTCTACTGTCATCTAAGATTTTTTCCATGCTGTCTTTGTATTCGAATAGGGTACAAACAACTCTAGAATTAAAATTGCATCTTGTTGGGGCCGAACGAGGTAAGCGTTTGTTAACAATTTGATCTAGTACTCCGGATCTTTGAGAACTATTTGAAAAAAAACGAACAAATCCCTTGTAAATTGGAAAAAAATATGCGGATGCAGCGTTTAACAATGCCAAATTTAATTGATATGCATAACAATATACGTAAGCAGCATGTTGATAGGTTTTTTATAATTGCTTGCGCCCCATTCGACGAACCGCTTATGTCTTCTAGAAAATAAAAAAGCGCTCACTTGGTTTTACTGACACATACAGGAAGATAGAGAGCAAGAACTGCATTATATTTAACTGCTTTTTTAGAATCTCTTACAAGATATTCTTGAAAATGTCTTATACATGCACGATGGTTTTTATAAATTCCTTCGTAACTCGGAATTCTTTGAATTCGGAAATCGAAATCGGCCACTGTATTTGTCTGCACAGTTTGGGATAGAGTACTTAATTTTGTATGTTTTTTTTTCTCTCTAAACATTTTTAACCTCTTTAAACCGTAACAAAATATCTACATACAAACATAGTCACTTTCAAAAAAATTTCATAATCTTAAATATAGTTTAGTACCAAACCACCTTTCGAAGAAGCCACTGTGTGGCGAAACATGTCAAGGTATTAAATAAACTAGTGGATATTTGCAACAAAAGTAGTGCTTTTGTGTGTTTTTCATTACATAAAATGAATTTCCATCAAGTAACAGCAGAATCAGTCAACTATGAAAATATTTGTATTAGATTACAGATTGCTAGTAGCATACATATGTTATAACTCCAAATATTTTATTTTTTAGCCTTCTAGCAGTGGCCGGAGCGCTGCAATGTTAAATTCTACTCTACCCCAATTTGGTGGATTTTCTTGTTTTAAAGACTCTAGTGGATTATCTTCATTTGCTTTTAGTCCCATTGAAGAATTTGACTCCTCAGTTGAAGAAAATTTTCAGTTAGTTATAAAGAAGATTTCTAAGAAGGATTCTACAACAAAATTGAAGGTAGTAAATTACAACCTTATTTTCAGGTCCCATATTACAAGCATTAGATATCGTGTTAAAATGTTGTCATATAGGTTAGCCTATAACAAATCTAATTTAGCAATTTAAGAAAAATGAAACTAAAAACAGTGAAAGATGATTTTCGCTAATTTATCTTAGACGACTATAAACTACTATAAACTACATTAATTTTATCTTTAATTTAATAATTAATAGTAAAATTACTTTACTGAAATTGAAGACATTATAATAAAATCATGTGCCGTTTTGTTTCATGAAAATATAAATATTATCCTAATTTAATCGCATGTATTTCTAGCCAATTACATAATAGATTGAAAATTAGTAAGTAAAGTATGTACCTGTATTTCTGGATGGTTAACAATTGTTTTTTTTTATAATGTGCCAACCAAAAAATCGTAAATATCTAGTTACATTTGCTGAGTTTAGCCGAGAAACACATTTCTTCCTTACCAATTTTCATATATTGGATTTTATACTAGATCAAAAAGCGAATCTATATTTTATATATTTTTAGGGTTTACAAGAACTTATAGAGTTGGTACAAAATGCAAAACCTGAAGTGGTAAAAGCAATTCTTCCTATATGGCCAAGATTATATAGTGTTTTAGCAACAGATCCTGAAAATAGAATTAGAGAAGCTACACATCATGTTCATCATAAAATAGTAATAAAAGTTAAAAGAAACATAGCTCCCTATTTAAAGCAACTAATAGCTCCATGGTTTACATCTCAGTATGATAATTATCCACCAGCCGCAACAGCCGCCGTTCAAGCTTTTAAAGTATGTATTGTTAGTATTTTACCACGTTATATAATGATTTCATTTAACAAAATGGTGTCATTTAATCAGTACTAAAATAGAAGTATTAAAATAAATTTTTAATTATGTCTATACTTCATTAGTAAAGTTGATTCAAGATGAAAGAAAAAAAACCTGTAATTTAATGCAAAACTATGTATTTTTAATTGTACTACAGCTTATTATTATCTTCTTTTCGCCCTTACTACCCAAACTCACACATTTTCAAATTTAAAACTTTTTACTTCCTACTGCAAACCAGATAAACTCACGGCTTAGCAGAGTGAAGCGATTTCCTCATTAGGCGGGTTAAGTGATATCATTCGGCCGAAATCAGCTTTTTTGTTTGGCAATTCATCTTCCAGTTTTGAATAAAATCTTGACAGTGAAATTAAAAACAAGCAAAAGTGGTCTTGTATCAACGGAGTAAGGTTATTTTTTTTATTTGCGCAACGTAAATAACAATCATGTTCCTGTACAAATTCCATATTGGATTAACGGATTTTGTTACCTAATTTTATTTTATTTATTCGCTCACGATTTTATTTACTTCTCTGAGTTATACCCATCTCTGAGAATTATTTCTATCCTTTAGAAAACCTAAGTTTTAATACAAGTCGGGGTTTGTTGCTGAGGTCCCGTCATACCTCCCAACTATACTAGAAACCATAGCCACCTCACCTGTCTTCTCGCTCACCGGGGATAGAAAGAGAATGAGTGAAGCTCTTATGATTTTAATAAAAATTAATTAAGTTTTTATTTCATCAGGAAACGCTTCTCAAGAATAAGTCATTTAGCAACGCAATTAAGATTATTCCTCAAAAATAAATAACGAATTATCTATTTACACAATTATTTATCATTAAGGTTACCATTAATTCTAATAATATTAACGCCCAATGGTTTCTGATTTCAAGTCAAACGGCTTCGCACTCCCTCCAGGGAATATTGACTCATACCAGGTATACAAAGATACCAAAAATATAAAGCTCTGTGGGAACCCTTTCCATGTTATCGGGTCCTAGGTGATGTGGTCTGCTGTATTTCTTACAAACTTTCGGACGGTTCGCGCGGTTGCAAGGAACACTATTTTCTGAATCGGCTTATACAAATGCTCACTAAAGCCCAGTCCCTTAATGTTCTGCAGGAGGTTCACTCCAGTTGTTGATAAAATTATGGGAATCATTTGGATGTTGTTCATTGCCCATGGACTTCGAATTTGCGCCTTTAGATCTCTGTACTTGGCGATCTCGTTGTATTTTGGCCTTAGGTTGTTGTTAGGTACAGCAATGTCGAAATGTCGATTATTGTAGTTTGCCTAGAAATTTTATCCGTTAGTATAATGTCTGGTCAATTATGAGCAACTGTCTGATCCGTTAGAACCGTTCGGTCCCAATATAACTTGAACTCGTTGTTCTCAATAATGTACCTGTAATAAGGCACTTTTTCTACCTGCAATAGATTTAGCTTATCTGCTAATTCTTGGTGGAGTATCTTGGCGGCTGAGTGATATCTCTTGTCCTCCGTTGCCGAAAACGCTTGGCATCCTCCAGTTATGTGCTGGATTGTCTCTGATGTTTGACAGCCGTAGCTACATTGGTCGTTTCCTATTGAGAGATCTCTGTTAATGAACTTTAGATAGTTTTTCGTCGGAATAACCTCGTCTTGTATAGCTAACAAAAAACCCTCCGTTTCCGGAGACATCTGTCCTGATATCAACCAGTAATTCGACGCTGAGTTGGCGACATTGTTTTGATTGATCTCATTTGGATGCCGTCCGTGAAGTGGCTTCCGTAGCAAGGTTTGTAACTTCTCTTGGTCTGTTTTTTGGTGGAAAACAATGTCTTGCTCCCTCAGTTGTAGCGTTGTTGAATCGTCTGCCTCGCATATTGCTCGATGTAGAGTGAAAGAGCCCGCCAACCTGCGTAAATAAGAACGTAAGTTTATTACGTGTTGGTTGAGCTGCTTACCAATATCAACCAATCCTCTTCCTACTTGATGTATTGGGAGCATTGTACGTTCAATAGCACTCCGAGGGTGGTGTTTGCGTGCCTTTGTTAAGAGTATTCTTATTTTTCTTTACAGGTTTTAGATGGATGTCCGTCTTGTTCCATTTTCCAATTCCAAAAGAGTAGCTAAGCGCAAAGCATGCGTACGTGTTGACCACCTTACTACTATTTAAACTTGTTCGTAATACCCGCCATACCCTCCTGACAAATTTGGTGGTCAGTTCGGCTTTCATAGTGCGATGATCAATTCTTTTAGCCAGTTTCATACCTAGGTATTTGTATGTTTGCTCTGCTTCCAGTGTAGTTATAGTTTCACCAGTCTGCATTTCAAGTGCTCATGGGTTGTATCTTTCCTTTAACGATTATCAGAATAGGGCACTTGTCAAGGCCAAATTGCATTCCGATATCCCCGGAGAAATCCTCTACAATTTTAAGCATCTGTTCCAACTGATTTCTGGTAGCAGCCATCAGTTTAAGATCATCCATGTATAGATCATTCAATACTAAAGTCGTATCTGGTGGAGTTCAAACGGCGTGAAAGTGGAGTCGTTGCAGGGCAGAACCATAATGGTCTTAGTAAATCGCCCTTAAATATCCCCTTTCGTATTGGGATTGTACTTGTTTCAATGGCATCGTTGGATGGCACTTGTAATTGGATCCTAGTTCTCCAGGTTGACATGATGCGGTATAAAAAAGAAACAAAGTGAATATCAACCCTATACATTCTCAGTATAGTTGTGAGCCACTCATGTGGCACTGAGTCGAAGGCCTTCTTATAATCCCCATAAGCACCAGAGTTTTCTTCAATTGGTACAGACAGGTTGGGTTACATTTTGAAAACAAGAATTTTTAGGTGGTAGTGAAATCTTAAAATTTTACGATGCCATATAATATATTATTACCAACTATACACGCCTTACCAAATCCTGGCAACACCCTGTAAGGTACCTCAGTTCAGACTTACCTAATGATTGTCCCAATGCTGACTGGAGTCTACCTATACGCTAGCTCATCTCAGGGTAGATTCGTTGTTTTTATATTTTTCCACTATGTTTAATATATTGCCTGTGTAAGTTTTATAAATGTCTAATTCAGGAAAAAGGCGCCACCAAATTTTTCTTTAAAATGTGCCCTAATGATTATACTACGAGCAATTGTAGTAGAAAAAACTTGGAAAAGAACAAATATTTAATATGTCATATCCGGGTAAATAAATCACTGAGTTTAACTGCTTAATGGTATTCTAATTTAAGATAATAAGAAATAAAACCAATTAAATAGAGGCCAATATATTTATTCCTCACGATATACTCCCTTCTCAGAAAATAAGGACAACCCCTGGAAAAAGTTATCACCATGTGAATTATTGCAAGCTCCTCTAATGGGGCTATTTAATAGAAATGCGATTACAAATGGTAAATTGCAGTAAATAAAAAACTTTGTTAATGATTTAGTTTTGACTTTCTATGACGTAAAAAAAATGAAAATTAAAACAAAAGATAGCAAGGTAAACTTGACAGTGTCCTGCACAGTGAACGGCAAACCGTTCCAAAAAAGTAAACAAATTAACCACTATACTTGGAAGGTTTACGTCGACATAGCCTAGTCATAGAAGATTAAAAAAACACTCTCTATTTGAAATTAAACTATGAAGTTCCATAAGCCCAACCATGGAGACTATCAACTTTGCAGTAATAAAAAAAAATAAGCAATATCAAAAAAACTACAAAAATGTTTGCAAAGAGAAAGAATTAGAAAATTGATAATGTCAGAGAAAATGAGTATTTAAGTGATAGTTAACAGAAATATAAGCAGTAGGTAATTACACAAAAAGTGATAGGTAATTACAAAAATTAGATCATAGAAATCAACTTATAACTGTCGCTCAAGTGGTTAAAATCTTAACAAAATTTTGCTGAAAAGTATGTTACAATTTTGTACAAAATAACTAATTTCCAAAATACTGAATTGTTAAGCAATTAAAATTTTCAATAAATGTATCCTTATAATATTCATTACTTTAAACAATTATTAAATGGTTTATTGGCCACTGGACTCTAAAATGGAACCATAATAAAAAAAATCCTCAATTACAGGCATCGCAAAATAAAACATTTAAATTTGAGATTGTAGCGCCACAGAGTCGTTTTCGTTTCACGTTACACAATTTACTGGTTCGCCGCAAAGATTAAGTGATATGGTAAATTTAGCAAAAGATAAATATAATTAGAAAATATTAAAGTCCAAATATTTAAAGTCTATTAATTAAAAAGGTTCAAAATCATGTACAGAAAAATCCCTTACCTGTTAGCCCTCTAGGTAATCGAAAAGAAAACTGTGCTTAGACAACTAAGTGATTAAAAATACAGGTTTAATACCCATCAGGCTTAACAATCAGAAACTCTCGTGTACATACTTTGGCTAAAATTAGGCACTTGCTGAATCACTTTCAAACAGGTGGTTAAACAAGGCCTGTGACATAGACGGCTTCACCAGAAAGGACGTTGACCTGGCTCAATACGGAGATTGTCCCATTCAGAGGCTCACAATCCCAGAAGTGCAGAACGATAACCTAAACTGCATATTACTTCCCAAAATGTACATTATAAAATTTCATCCAAAAAAACAAATACTGAAGAAATCCAAAGACATACTGAAATTGTCCTAAGATGTACTGAAGTTATCCCAAAGACCCAAAAATAAAGAAATAAAAAAAAATCCTACTCAATCAATCACACAAAAGGTCTACGCAAAGCCTATTTGCTTAAACACAAAAACTGATTGTTTCAAAAGAAATATGTACATACCTCGAACTCAAGAAAATGGTGACGTCCGATAAAAGTTAAGCCGTTGTTTCTGGGCTGGCTGAAAAAAAAAAATAATCGCCAAACTGGCTGTAGGGTGAAACGACCAAATCACCAAAAAAATGTTTGCACCACGACTTGGTTTTGTTACTTTACTCGGCCATTTATGGCCAAATCCCTTAACTTGGGAAAGTAGTAAAACTAAACCACTTCTCGCTCTTGCGTTAGATAGCCAAAAGAGAACGATTTTTCTCAAGTCACTAGCACATTCCTTCCAACGGAAGTTACCAAAAAACTTAATAAAAAAAGACCATCAAAAATCCATCCAAAAAAAAATAACCTTAATCTCGTAGCAATAATCTCGAACCCTTGAAATTTATCATATAATTTGAACTACTTCCAGAAAATATATACAAAAATTCTTCTATCTCAATTTTAAACTGGCCAGTACTCAAATCAAACAGAGACAACCAATATCTTCATAATCTAAACTGCCTCGTCCTACAAAATGAAATATCCTATGAACCAAGTACTTTACGGATTCGAAATATTCAAAAATGAAATCCAATTAGTTCGAATTAGTTCGAGGGTCTAATTTCAATTATTTTAATTACCAAAAATTCTAATTAGTAGAGTAAACGGAAATATTCAACTAATAAACTAAAAACAACATAATGAAAAAGTCAAATTTAACATTTCGATATATTCAACAGAGGTCCCATCATATAGGCAACCATAAAAACTATCCATGCAATTCAGTGGACCTGACTATCTGAAACAGCTGATATGTGACAATAAATAAATATTTCCTAAAAAAGGAAAATTAATAAAAAAACAAAAAAAAACACTGCTTATATTTATCCAATCATTAAGAAAACGCTTTTCCCAATCTGTGATACATTGTCTCGAGGTACCTAACGAAATTTACAAATTACAGAAATATGTTAAGTTTCGATGTCAATCAAAATTTCAAAATGTAAACAAAAGGAATGATCTGAATATAGATGAAACCAATATTAGTGAATGAAAAACAAAAGGTAATCATTAGTTTTATAGTAGAAAACAACGTTTACTGTAAATTTACGTTTCAAATTATGCATGTCATTGACAACCTTTAAAGAAAAACGTACAAAACAAAAATCTATTTATTACCTTAGAAATCTGAACCTGTAATTTAGTGTAGAAAAATGTAAACGAAAATATTTATTATTTAAGATCAATTTTTAACTGTAACAATATGACAAAGTCAACAATCAACTGTTCTTTACATCCCATTGCTCCCTTGGTGCATCCTCTCTGTTGAGTTGCGATGATGTTATTTTGTTCATAATGTGCATAGATGCTTTGGGTCAAGTAAGAGGTGATTACCTTATATAGTGTGGGAAGGTAGGTGATTGGCCTATACTTAGCTGGGTCATGTGTGCTATGTTGGTCCTTTGGCAAGAGATACGTAATACCTTCTGTCAGGAATAATGGCAATTTTGCTGGGTTTGGAAAAACATTAATAAGATTAGCCAGTTGTCCAAAACTTCTTGAGCCAGTGGTTCTAGACCCGGTCGAGACCTGGAGATTTCCAGTTATGGAATTCCTTGATTATTCCTGAGATTTCCTTGATGGTAAATGGCTCAAACTGCATTTGACTGTAGTCTCAGATTTGATGTTCTTCATTGATCCAGCCGGCTGTGATGTTACAATTGGCAGGTGGAGAAAGTTGGTTTCCCCAGAACTCTTACCTGCTCTCTGTTGGGATATCTATTATATGCCATCTTAGGTGGAGAGCTTAGCTTACGGCTTTTTTGATGATTGGAACAGCGCACTGTCTCGTTTTTGGTTATTGCTGATCGTGTATCTCTTTAGCCGTCCTGCGATAGCAGAGAGCTTCTGTTTCAGTGTATCAAGGCATTTCTGAGCCGTACTATTTGTTGGATCGTGTTGTGAACGGTGCTGGGCTCGATTCTTTATTTCTTCAACTCGTCTTTGAAGTTTACTTGTTCTGATGCCCCTAATATACTCCGTCAGCTGTCCTATATATTTTTGAAGATTTTCGATTTTATAATTTTAATTCTAAAGCTCTAGTTATCGCAGTCGCAGCACAATACGATTGTCGCATATAAGAACTCCAGATATAGGCCTCTGATACATAAGCTGGTAAAATCCGATTGTTCATGATGTCTGAAATGATACCCAGTTTTTAGATGAATTAATTGTTGACAGTGCCGATCTGCATATCGGATTGGTTCCATTAAACTTTAACATCGCAGCACTCATTTCTGTTGATAGTTTCTGATAAAGAAATTCAGCGTTGTCCTGTTAGCTATCATCATTAAGCTGTTCTTGCTGTTCTTGGCCCTCGGATTCCAGCTCTGACTCAGATTCAGCAATTGGATCGTGGTTATTGTCAGTACCCCTGATATCACGTTCAGCTTCCGCTTTAATGGTATTAAGCCATGTTACAGGAATTAGGCTGTTTCGGAGAATAACTCGATATTGGTCAGCTATTCTCTGTTGTGTATGTTTGGATGCCCAATGACTAATATTATTATTTATGGCTTACACGGCTGTATTATAATAGACTAGCATTTTACCCGCCGCGGCTTCGCCAGCAAAATATTTGTTTTATTGTATAAATAAACGGTATAGATTGTAGAAAAAGTTTCACTCATATATCTAGGACTTAATTATGTTTAAAATAATAACAACAATTACCCGTCGCGGCTTCGCCCGCAAAATATTTGTTTTAACGTATAAATAAATGGATTCTAGAAAAATTTTCGCTCATATATTCAGGACTTTATTATGTTTAGAATAATAAAAACAATTACCTGTTGCGACTTGCCCGCAAAATATTTGATTTTTCCTATAAATAAATGGATTAAAGATTGTAGAAAAAGTTTCGCCCATATATTCAGGACTCCTTTCAAGCAGAAAACAAGGGAAGAATATATAAAAATAGTTTATTTCCTGCAATTACAACTCTGGTCCTCTCTCGATACGCGTTTCGACCACGTCATTGGAGTTGTATCCCACCGAGAGCAACATTCGCAGGGAACAACTGCTTGCTATATAAAATATAAATTGCGATACATGTCGACAGGATATTAAAAACCTGCCGAATTCGATATCAGACTGAAAAATATCGCCACTCAAAACAACATCTATACATTCAGTAGTGCGAAATTTTAAGAATCAAAAATAGATTTCTTATTTAAATTTCACACTACTCCAGTGAATGTATATATGTCATATCGACTGGCGTTATTTTTCAGTCTGACATTGAAGTCGGCAGGTTTTTAATATCCTGCTGACATGCATAGGAATTCATATTTTATATAGCAGTTGTTTCCTGCGAATGTTGCTCTCGGTTCGATACAGCTCCATTGACAAGGCCATGAGGTGGTCGAAATGCGTATGGAGAGAGGTCCAGAGTTGTATTTGTAAGAAATAAACTGTTTCTATATATTCTTTCCTTTTTCTCGGCTTAAAAGGAGAATAACATATAGGCAACTCTTTATCTATTTACACAATTATTCTACATTAAAGTTGCCATTAATTCTCCATAGATTTCTTATAGTCCAAGCCATAGGTAAATATAGTGATGTAAATTCCAAGATGGATGATACCTACCTAGGGGTGTTGGAGCCGATATAAGAACAAACCCTGCATAAAATGTAACAACAAAAAATAGGTTGGGCCAAGAGGGGAGGGGGTTAAAGTTGGCTAACAAAAGTTTTTTGAATCTACAAGCCAAGGAACATATTTTGGAAAAAAGCTTCAAATAAAATTTGTAGAGATTTTAAAAACTTACAACTTAAGCTTTTGTGCGATCATTTTTATTAATTTGTTATTGCAAATAAGCCAAAAATCCTCAAAATTGGCCATTTTTTTGCAGTTTTTTCTTTTAAAGGGAAGCCCTTGTCTTTCTAAACAAAATGATATTTTATAATAGTAAATCGGATATTTTGTTGCCGAGATATTGCTAATTGCTTATCCCAGGACGCAAAATGTTGATTGCTATAACTTTTTTTTGAGTGAACATTTTGACCTCTACAAAGGTTCATTCTCTTCGTGAAAGCTTAAACTTTCATATCTTGTTGGGTGCAAATGAAAAAATTAATTTTCAGCCCCTTAAATATCGCTCTAAAGCAAGGGGGTGTTTTATTTTATAAAGAAATAGAGCTCGCGCGGAATGGACCAATTCGGTGTTTTTTTTTTTAATCTGGAGTAGCTTAAAACATTATGAATATGACACACCTCCTTTTTTAGAGCGGTATTTAAGGGGGTAAAATAATTTTTTTTTTGTTTTGGCTTTACCAAAATATGAAAATTTAGGCCTTTATGAAGAGATTGAGCCTTTGTGGAAGTCAAAATGTTCACTCAAAAAAAAGTTACAGCAATTAACAGTTTGCGTCTTGGGATAAACAATTAGAAATATCTCCGCAACAAATTATCTGATTTACTATTATAAAATATAATTTTGTTCAAAATGACGAGGGCTTTAAAATCAAAAAAAAAATGCAAAAAAGTTAATTTTGCATTAAATAATTAAAATACAAAAAATGTCCGATTTTAAGGGTTTTTTTGGCATTTGTGCAGTAACAAACTGACAAACATAATCGTACAAAAGCTCAAATTGTAGATTTTAAAAATAAAATGTGTTCCTTGGCTTGTAGATTTAAAAAACTATTTTTTGCTGTTACATTTTATGTAGGGTTTGTTCTTACATTGCCCCCAAAACTCCTGGATAGGTCTCATCCATCTCGGAATATACATTATAAGTAATTTCTGATTTTTAAAATTTCGCACTAAACCGGTGAATGTATAGATGTCGTTTCGACTGGCCATATTTTTCAGTCTGAGATTGAAGTGGCAGGTTTTTAATATTTTTATATAAAAGTTGCTTCCTGCGAATGTTGCTTTCGGTTTGATACACCTCCACTTACGAGACCATGAGGTGGTCGAAACGCGTATGAAGACAGGGTCAGATTTGTATTTACAGGAGATAAACTGTTTCTATATATTTTTCATTTTTCTCTGCTTGAAAGGAGAATTACATATAGGCAAATAATACTTCTTATTTTTCCTAACTTTTACCGCATTTTTTTACTCTAATTCAGTACTGTTTTCCGCAAGTAATTCCAGGATTATCTTACTCTCCACTATCACATTCAGGTTTATTTTGTCAAGAACGGAATTTTCATAACTTTATAGTCAACACGAAGGTGACTATGTCAAATCAGATTATCTCCACTTTATCACGTTCTGGTAAATTTGAAACTATCAAAGTTTGCTAGAAGTTAAAATTCTATTTTCAACCTCCAATTAGACTCAGGATGCATTTTTACGGGATTAATTCAACCCTTATGGACCGGCAAGACATCTATGTTTATTTACTTAACTCTTTTACCACGAATCTTTACGAGGTGCGATTTATCCGGAACATCACGTTTCGGATCACGAGTTAAATAAGATTAAATCTTCGAATCCGAGCCGTAATTAAATGATACTCGCCACTAACCTCACCTTTTTATAGACGATAATTTAGATTTCAATATCAGAAATTAAGTGTCATGATCGTTATTGTCTGAAATGTTATGTTGCCTAAAACAACCCATGTGAGAACCACGCTGTATCCTAATAAGGGAACAATATGTGGCCCCTGAGAGCGAACCTCAATCAGAAAAAGGAGGAGTTGACTCTACAAGAGAGCCATCCGTAATGTCCTTAATTTGAGAGTTTTCGTGTTGTTCTTTTATAGTCGAGATGGCGCCACTCCCTGAAATCAGATGATGTTCCTAATGAGAACACCGTCATGTTGTTGTGATTTTTGCCAACTTAAAACTCGAAGTTTTTAAGTTGTTTGCATTTGTTGTTATTTTTTGATTAATTTAGGGAGTTTGGGGACATATTAAATCTAAAATTTAGTATTTTGCCGTAAAATAAGCGTAATAATATGACAGTGAATGTTTTGATGTTTATACCGTTTTTCTCGCTTCATTTAAACAAATGTCCTTTTCTTCGCAAGAGGATGTCTTTAAATTGTTAGTTCTAGTTAGTTAAATTGTTAGTTCAACGTTATTACTTAAAATACAAACGGGTTTTATTAGGTCGGGTGACCACAAAATTACTAACTAAACGTTCACTTAGACATAAAAAGATTGATTTTAAATTTTAGGTTGATATACTTGGTGCAAAATTTAAGCATAAAATAAGTTACTGTTATTTCCATTTTGACCGGAATCCATTTCAACTTTTTATATGTTATGAAATACTCAGTATTTTATATTATTTTTGATTTCTATGGAAAACCATGTATCATATCGTAGACCTACTTTTGATAGTTTCCAAAGAAATCATATTTAGTTATATTTTTAGAGAAACAAATGAAGATAAGTAAAGTAGTATTTTTTCTTCCTAAACCTAATTTGAATTATTTTTTGCAAGCCGTTTCGTTTTTGCATTCCACGATGACTGTGCGGCTTGCACTGCCGACCCTGTGATATTTTGAACACGTGCTATAGGAACATAGATTTGACAGTCAAGATCGGTATTTTTAAAATAAAAAAATTACATGCATAAATATGAAAAATTCTGTTGGATTGTTCAAATTTATGAGTTTTGTTATTTACTGATTTTCGACATGTAAATATCGTCTTTTTTCATGTATGTATGTATGTATGTATGTATATGTATAGTGTGACCTTAAAGATCCATTGGACCCCTTCTGTTGCCAAGTCGACAAACTATAGCAGGTCCTCCAAACTTATTTATCGTAGCAAACTCTGAATGTGGAACGGTTTATTCGTATCGCATCCTAGGATTTTGCAAGACGATACATTCTAAAAAAATGTAGATAGAGGTTTCATCCTTTTCCTCGCAAAATCTTCTCTCTCGGCAAGTCCAAGTTTCTTAAGGTGTCTCCTCTAGTGGCAATGCCTGCTAAAATTCATGTTGGAACTCAAGTTGGTTTTTGTTTTCCTTTGTCATGATCATTACATACACCTCAGTGTATCTTTTTATTTGTATATTTTTTGATTTATTTTTATTTGCGTATTTATTTGTTCTTAATTATTTGTGGTTATTATATAATGATATGATCTTTAAATACTTTTTGTTCTATTATTATTGTATAAACTTTTTTTTGTTTACTTGTTTTCAATTAACTATGGCATTTTGGCGTCCATTCTAAGTTATTTATGTTGGATTGATCGTTACGGAGATAGTTCGAAAAAAATTCTGGGACAAACAGATTTCCCTGGAGGCATTTCAAATATTAAACGCATTTCTTCCTACCTATTGAAGCTCAACATATCTCGAGTGTATAAAAGAAAACCTTCACCAAAATTCAGCGAATATGTAATAGAGTTAAATCGTGAAACGAATTAGAAATGCGTATTCTAAAACGATTTCCAACCATTTTCGTGTCTCCAGGTATAACTCTAGTTTCTGAGATACTAACGATATGGTATCAAAAATTTACATAATAGATCATTGATATTAAATTAGCAGCCGCTATAGTCCGTTAAATAGCAACAACATTTTAGATCAGGAGTATTCAAATTTTTTAGCCTAAGGGCCACACTGACTCCTCCAATAAGTCCCATAGGCCCAGATCTAACTAGCTCATCATACCAACATACTCTAGTTTTGATTTACGCCCAAATTTTCGTACTGGGTTAACGGGCGAGTGAGATATCCCTTGCGCAAAGCGCGACTGGACTCCGCTCTGTTCGCAATTTCAGTTGATGCTTACGAGCAAGTGTTAAGGACATTTCATTTCAGCGGGGATAGCCGATACGCGTGCTGTGCCTAAAAGCCTTTTCTCATTTATGGTGCCCACCCCGGGTCTTGTCATCGAAACACCTTAGCTGATTTCAGGGATTTTTGACGTCATGGGTGAAAGATACCAGCTTGTTCACATTTACGACTTTTTTTACTAGGGTTATAATTTCTAGTAATTTTTTGTTTTGTACTTTTGGTATCATTTGTAGAGACGCCCAACGCCAACGTTCTATTGTATATTTTATTTGTGTGTTTTGTGTTTTATTTGTCTTATAAACTATTCTAACGTTATTTTCTTGTTAAAAAATTGATGTCGCGGAATTAGTACTCATATCAATTATTTGCGGAATGGCAGTTCTTCTGTGGTCTAAGCAACGTCGATGGTGGGTTCCCTCTTGGCTGTAACAGAACCAAGGAAATTTCACAAATATCACTATGTTTATGACATCAGACTGACAATCATGTTTTTAGGAATTTTTTTCAAAAGCTCGGCACTCAAGGCTCGGCACCCATAGTCGTGACTTTTCACCCATAGTTGCGACGCACAAGTGTGAACGGAAAAAGTCGCGGGTATTTAACCAATGCCATGAAACCCGGGGTGGGCACACGTAAGGGTCAACACTTCTTTATGAATTGTTACACGACTACTTTTCCACCATGTTAAATGTAGAGTAGAGAAGTTAAGTGTAGGACATGGCAAAGCTACAGTAGACAGCGCCGTCTTGTGGAAAGCGCTGAGATTACACAAAAACAAATTATGTTTGGTTAGTCGAAGTATACAACGCCATCTTGTAGCCAGTATCAGAGCTAGAGCATGTTGTGGAGAAATTTTACTGTGTGATCGCTTGTCTAGAAGATTCGAGTACTTCCTCGAGTTTTCGAATATGTTCTACGCACCGAAGACGTGTGGTACACAGCCAAGAGTTAGACACTTCCAAGGTTCGATTTGAAACAATTGTTAGCTAAAAAACGAAACATAGTGCGACTAGTGTGTTTTGTGACTGTAATTTCTTAGTGAAAATAGTTTAATTTAAAGTGTCTTAAAGATAAACCCAGTGTCTTTTGTTCAGAACCCCTGCTCTTAATTTACGTCCCTTTTTTTTGTGGATGTGTATAAATATGAAAATGAGACAATATCGGTCCTTAAAAAAACAATATAAAAGGTCATTATGAAACTAAACATTCTCAGAGTTACTCCAAATTAATAGGACGCCTACGGCCAGAAAAATATGAATCTTTGAAATTCGGGTTGAAATCACAGCAATTGTTATTTAAGAAAGTAAATTCATATTTATTTATTTAAAAACATTAATTTCGAGCTTCGAATTCAGAAAAATAGATTCGGCCCTCTTTTACACTAGAAATGGGAATATTGCTGGTGTCTCCTCCCCGTCGACAACTTACTTTCGCTTGCCATACTGTACTTTTATGATATATATATATATATATATATATATATATATATATATATATATATATATATATATATATATATATATATATATATATATATATATATATATATATAAGAGAGAGGCTGGATCAGCCCTTAACTCGGCATGCTTATTTGTATATTGTCTTTGAAAAATTATATAATTACAGACGTCAGAATACTTACACGTTTTCATTATTTCTGTTAAAGATATCTACTGATGCGATTTTCAACCATTGTGTAGATAGATGTATGTTCTCGTTAGGATGGGAATTAAAAAGTAAAGCTCAGGATATTTTAGATAGTGCAAATGATTGGTCGAATATTGAGTCAACTATAGATCATAAAAAGGATTATATCAGGGTTGCAATCATTTATATGACTGGGGCACACTTGTATGACAAATATTTATATGGTTTCAGAGACATGGATATATTTTGTGCTGAAATGTTCGATGAAAAATTAAACGAATACCTCGTTAATATTCCACATTTACTCGGTGAACTAGCTGCAAAATATGAATTAATTCCTGCTACGGCAACAACTGAAAATGTTAATCGAAATAGTGTTTGATAGAATAGCATTCTCAATAACGAAAATAAAATATTCCATATGTCAAAGATTAATTTTATTCATTTATATTTAATTTTAAAAATTAGAGTTTACCTCTTTAGTTAAAAACGACTAATTCTGGGAATTCCAGTTCGACCTAGTTTCGCAAAAAATGTGCGTTTTATTTTATCGGCACCAAAAACAAAGTATTGTTTCTGCAAACGTTGCTAGGTACGAAAGAAATAAATATCCTGCATTTTAGAATTTGTCAACTTTCACATCGTTGACACGTTGATTCTTTACTTTGATATTAATTCATTGATTTTTGGATTTCGTGGTGAAGTTAATTGTGAAATAATTCGAAATATGGAATACATGTTTATTGAGTATGCAGATATACATCCAATGTATGGTCTTGCATCTTATACTGCTTTGGAAGCCAGGAGGTTATATGACGACAGATATCCTAATCGTACTCTTCCAGATCAGGAAACATTTCAACAAGTTGACCAACATCTAAGAGAGAATGGTAGGCGATTCAATTTAATAAGGGAATTTTATTAAATTTCTTCATAATTTTAGTAAATTTTGGGAAAAGAAGTACAGTTGCTGGTCGGGAAAAACAATGCGTACGTCGCAATTGGAGGAAACCGTTTAAATGCTGTAGATGATACTCCTTCAACGAGCACTCGAAAACAATAGTACATGAAATTCTTCAAGAATAGTTGTTTTATCCATATCATGTGAAAAAAGTGCATGAACTGATTCCTGAAGATTTTTCCCCTAGAATGCAGTTTGCATTTGGATCAGCACGAAATAATGTAAACTTCATTAGCACTATACTCTTCACGGATGAAGCAGGGTTGCCAAGAATAGTATCATAAATTTGCACAACTCACATGTATGGGCTGATGAAAATCCTCATGCAACTATTGTTTCGCATCATCAATATCAGTTCCAATCAATTAATGTCTGGGCAGGAATCATTGGCAATTTTTTGATTTTACCATTCGTATTGCCGGCACGACTGGATGGAGAACTATATTTGGAGTTCCTCTATAACGCTTTTCACGATTTAGTAGAGCACTTACCACTTAAATCCGCCTAAACATGTACTACATGCACGATGGGGCACCACTGTATTTCAGCGTTACTGTGCAGGAGCACCTGAATAACGTCTGTCCAAACCGTTGTATAGGTAGAGAGGGACCTATTTCCTGGCCTTCTCGATCTCCCGACCTAACGTCGTTGGATTTTTATCTGTGGGGCACCTCAAAACCTTGATGTATTCCACTCCGGTCGATAGTAGAGAAGAACTTCTACGGAGAATCATTGTGATCAAATAAGGAAAAATGCAGAGTTAATGTGGCGGGTACAGCAGTCCTCAATTCTTCGTGCCCGTAAGTGTATCAGACTTCACGGAGCCCCTGTTGAACCATCTTACGAAGTTTTTAACTAAGCAGTTCATTGAAACTGGTGACAGGGGAAAATTCCTCTTTTTAACCGACTTCCAAAAGAAGAAGGTTCTCAACTCGTCGACTATGTATTTTTTTTATGTATATACACCGATTACTCTAGACCAGCAGCATCGAACCAAAATTGAACCAACTTCTAAAGGTGTGCTAAAAAGTGAAAAATAACTATAAATTTTTATATGAAATTGAAATTTTTGAAGTCGGCGCCAAATTATTTCTAAATGAAATAAATAACTACTAATATATACAAATTATGGTAAGACAGCAATTACAAATAAAGTATTTTTAATCTGTTTATGCGAATCACATTTTGTCAGGTATTAGTTTGGCGCCGATTTCAAAAATTACAATTTCAAATAAAAACTTATAGTTATTTTTCACTTTTAGTGCACTTTTAGAAATCGGTTCATTTTTTTTTATAAAAATTTTATTCATAATCAACCCGACAGAAGTTAGAGGACTAACAGTGTAAATAAAATAAAGTTTATTTGAAAACGGTTAGTATTAGGAACATGAATGAAAAGTAGTTAATTTTTAGTCAATAGTTAAAGGTATGTAAAAAACGTTGTCCAAAGTTCCTATCATACAGGACGTAAAAAAAAATAGGTCATGAGAGTCACAACTAGGCCATCCCTGCAGCTGTGAGTAATTCATACTTTGTTGGATAATAATTTGAAGGATCTTACCTGGTATACATCATATTAAAAAAAAAAGAAATAAAATGGTGGTTCCATAATTATGTGTAAAAAACTTGATTCCATTGCAGCTCTTTGGGAGCCCGTATCTCCGAAGGATACATTTCAGGGGTTTTTTCATATCCGGGAGATTTCCCATATTTTCCCGGACACCCTGTATAAGTAAATAGCATATATAAAATTAATTAGTTTAGAATTAAAATGGGATGTGTTAATAACGCAATTCATAAATTTGGGCGTCAGAAGTTTAATAAGGAAAATCGTATATTACATGAGGCTCCGGAGTAGAATTTTATCTAGCTGACTATGGAAAATACGATATTGAAAATAAGATCTAATCTAATGACGCTGTTACTGTTATATTTTTAAACAAATTTACTCACTACGCCTACAAGTGGCTGATATTCTTAATAAGGACTTTATGAATTATGTGAAGAAATAAGATACCCCATGTAAAAATTACCCAATTAGAAAAAATGCGAGATGATTCTAGAATGTTTAAAATTAAGAAGGCAAAAGGCGAAAATACAGCTATGAGATATCTAACTAGTTAAAGAAAATAAAAAATGCAATCGATTATTCTATTATATTATGTAATATTTTCAACTGATATAAAACAAATATGTAGTAAATAAATGTTTATTATTTTTTATCGAGTGTAATTATAAAAAATCTCTACAGAAACTAAGTATGGTTACAATTATAAAATATCTAATTTAGATATCCAAGAGTTGAAGTGCTTAGGAAAACCTAGCCACTTTACAAATTGCTGTGATTTTTCTTGCGTTATCTAAGTACTTTTTCCGCTACATAAACCCCTGGGCTTTTCGTCTTTTGTAATTCTGCGTCATAAAAACATCCTCTTATTGGTTGATCATTTACAGATTATAATAGATATGTAAGCGGATTTGTAATATTAACTTTTATTAGTTTAAACTCTTCTGTCGACCAAAAGGAAGTGTGGCATCACATCATTTAAACGAAATTTAAACTTTTTGGTAGTCTTTTAAAATGATCATATGAAGCAATTTTCGTACGTGCTCTACCATTACATGGTTTCATTCAAATGATACTGTGTTTAGTGTTATTGTGAGTCTTTGTTACTGTAGGCAAAAGTTTTAAACATTTATAGGTGCTCCTGACCGAAAACTTATATAAAATATTTTTTTAGTGTTTTTATAACTAGTTCAACAATTGCAGCTTTTTTCGTGCTATAGGTAGAATATTGATGAATGTCGTGTTTTTTCATAAGGGTTTAAAAAGTATTGTTATAAAATTCCTTGTCTTGATCACTTTGAAAATTGATTGGTCTGTAAGCAACTTCCTTAATAGTTTTTTCCTTGGCATTTGTTTTTAAGTGACCTGGTAAAGACTTATTTAAAATGACAATTTATATACACAAGAATGTAACGATGGCCGTTGTTTTTATTAGCATATTGCTGCGTTTGCCACAAGTTTCGGTATCCATTATTAATAGTGTGTCTTCTACGAAAAATCTTTCTTGCTACGTTAAGAAGCTCATGAACAATATTTAATTTTTCGTTGTTTGGTTCCGTGTCTTTTAGTCAAATGACTTATTGAACAATGGGTCCAAAAAGTTCTTACATGAATTGATAAATAATACCTTTTTCATGAAGTTTTCCTATGATTGACATAATTTCGTCGTGTCCTGTATGATAAGCAATCTTTGAGTTCCACCACAATCTCAGTCGATCTGGTAATTCCTTGTATATAATTTAATGAAGAAGATGATAAATGTTTGTTTAATGGTAGTATAGTATTTTTGGTCGAACTTTTCTTTTTTTTGAATAGAACTTATTAATTTAGGGCATGTAATTAATAATTTTACTATTCGAGCATATTTGACCCATTTTGTGTCCATTAACCCTTAACTTTTATCATGATTTCATTTGTTATTTCTAATATGTCTTTGTTAGTTGGGAGCATATCTTGATTTATTTTATCTTCATTATATACTGCTTTCGGAGATTTGAAAAACATCAAATCCTAAAGAGTATTTCTTCCTTGAAATTAACCTAGGCTTCATTAATTGTGCATCCTCCTATAGGGGCTATCCGACTCAACCCGTCACTTAGCCTACAGATTTAAAGTAGGCGATGACGTCGCCAAGCGGCATTTCTCTTATATCGGCCATAGTGGGGCAGCACTCGCCTGACATGAATGCTCTTTTTAGTGAAAGAGCTAAACAGTCACATGTAACATGTTCTACAGTCTCATCTTGTTGTACAACCTTGCCATACGGAAATATCATATATTTTCATATTATATAAGTGTTTTCTTAACTTACAGAGATCTGTGAGAATCCCTGTGACTAATCTCAGTTTTCCTCTAGATATCGCCAGTATAAAGAGATGTTGGGAGTAATCTTTCCTGATTTACTCAGAGCTGCTAGTGGGTCTCACTAAGCAATATCTTCAGCTCAGCTGCTTGTTTGGCCAGCGAATCAACAATTCGATTTTCATCGGACAAATCATATCCTTTGATCCAGCTCAAAGTGACCACATCTTCAGCTGTAACCGAGACCAGGCAAGGATCTTATGGTATTCCAGCACTATGCTAGAGATAGTGCTTAACTTGTTTAGAATTAGTAGTATCTGTCTGCAATCTGTGTATATTATTACCTTCTTGCTAGCAATATTTCTGTTGGTTTGGGTTACACAGACATATTTACTCATTAGCAACTAATTTTCATGGTTAGCAATTTAAAATAAATTTCACATTCTGTTTCTTACTTTGTTTTTGATCTATCTGTATAGATGCTAATTTCATCTGCTACAACTGTGCTTGAGAGTTGCCTAATGTAAGATTGGTTAAAGACAAATCTTTGCGCAATAGAGCCGTTTTATGTCGAATAATAGAATCATGTTCAATATTTCTCTCCACAAACGACATCGTACCGCACCAGATCCTACAATATAAAGATGCATCATTGTCAACAAAGCCGTCTCCTTAACAAAAAAGTCAAGTAGAGTGAGACCGCCATTGCTCTAGTCGGTGTTGTGTGTGTAAAATGGGAGATTTGTACACTGCGACCTAAAAGATCTGTTGTGTTCCCTTTTGCTGTTAAGTCGTTACGGATACCTTACCTTCCTCCTCCTTCCTCCAGTCCTATTTCCCTCAGAAACCTTAGCATTTAGGACAGTTTTAAAGTGGGTAGCTCCCCTTCTTCTATTTGGTATGCCCCAAGAACCGCATTCTAGGGCTTTCTAGAGCAATATACTCTGAAAGGACGTGAATAGAGGTTTCGTCTTCCTCCTCACAACTCTTCTCTTTCTGCCAATACGAGTTTCTTGAGGTGTCCCTTCAGGTGGCAATACCCCGTCAGGTCTCCTGTCGAAATCCTAAGTTGATTTTTGCTTAGGCTTATGCATTCCTTGGATCTCTTCTGGTTGTAGTTCCTAAGAGGTATCTCCGCTTGTCTCATTCCTTGCAGATCCGTCCAGTAACTTGATCTGTGCTCTCTTCCTCTCTTTTTAGTTCTTCCAGCATTACAGTGTATTGATTTCACGGAAAGGTTCGGGCCCCAGAAGTGGTGTCTCAATCCCTTTCCTCGCAAGCTTATCTACTATTTCGTTCTCCTTTATCCCGATATGTTTCGGTACCCACAGGAGGGTGACCTTATTATTCTTACTTAATTCATTTAGTTCCTCTAGGCATTCTTAGACCATCTTGGAGCTGATTACTTGAGAACTCGGCGCACTGGTGGCTGCTTGACTATCCGACATAATGATAATCTCCTGTCTGCGATAGTATTTTTCTTTGCTGAATTGAATGTATTTCCTGATGGTGTGTATTTCCGCCTGGAAGATGCTTGGTAACTTATCCAAGCTTTCGTGGTGTCTGGTACTGGGTCCATACACTCCTATTCCAATTCCCTTCATTGTTTTGGAGCCATCTGTATACCACTTGATGGAATTCTTGTTAAGTTTTACAATGGTATTTCTGTCCCATTCACTTTTGCGAGTCGACTTCATGTTAAAATCCCAGATTTGTGATTTCTGGATAAGAGATTGGGGCCCTCGTTTTATGACGTATTCTCTCATCATCCTGTATATTATCCTCTTCGCCATATTTTCCACAGGTATGTGTAGAAGTGTAAGGTTTAGAATTACTTTTATGTCGGCCGTTGGGCAGGTTTTCATTGCTCCAGTTATGCACGAATTAAAATACTAAGACTAGAAACTTTTTTTTTTAACTTTTATTAATATTAATTTTATAAAACAATTGTATAGCTCTTAAGCTAAAAAGGAAGTGACTCTTCTTGTCTCCTGTCAGTCCATCTCGAGTTCAAATATATAAGTAACCTAGTTGGCATCATTAAGAACAAATAAGATAAGTAAATACATTTTAATTTCTTTCTCTGATTTTAAAAATATACACAATTACTGATATCTAAAACTAACAATAATTATTATAGGAAAGATACTTATTTACTATGTTTATTAAAAAATTTAATATTAGGGACTTTCCAGATCTGTAACTTCTCTTCCCTTAGAATTTTCAAAGTCCTTGTTAATTAATTTCTCTAATATTCTCTTAGGGATAGAATTTTTTATTTTTTTCTTATAGATAACTTCATAAATTATAGCTATTACTACAATAATTCCAGGAATATAATTATATGTTGTTTTAGTTAGAAAGTTTGTATACACAATAGGTTCAAATAAGTCATCTTTATTTTTTTCTGATTTCTCTATATGATGTAATTTTATTTTATTATTTAAATGTGTTGTTATTAAGAAATCTGTATTTCTTAAACTCTGACTAATATCAAATGCTTTAGTAAAATATTTCTTATTTTGTATAATTAAATCACACTGGCTTAATATTATATTACAATTATTCAATGTTTCTTTTGACACAATATTACAAATTTCTATTACCTCTATTGGCTTATTAGTACAGTACAAAATATTGTTTTTTATGTTAAAGATTGTAATAATATAATTTGTTATTTTGGCATATGAACAATTCTTTATATGGCATGAATCAGTTAACTGATTTACACAAAACCATTTATTATTTATATTATGACACGTTTCATACCATAGTTGACCACAGTAATATTTGCTTGGAGGTATTAATATTACTTGATTAATCGTTGGTCTAGGGTATATAGTTCGTAGTTTGCAAATATTTTTCATAAACAAGGGATCTTGACTACTAAAATTGCCATTTCATTTCTTTGTACGAGTATAAAGCCTTTTTTTGAAATATCGTTAATATCTTCAGCATAGTAACCATTATTAGGGACCGCTATTAGTTATACATACATAGTGTATGTATATTTATTTTACAAAATTCTTGAAATGTTTTTTTTTTTAATTTCCGTTTCATTATCAGCAACAATACGTTGAAGCATATTATGATTTGATAGCAAAATAACTTTAAACTGATGACAAAGATTTTTAATTTTTAAATTTTCTAGATCATTAAGATGATTTAAGTGAAATTGGGTTGTTAAATCAAATTTGTTCTTTTCTTTAGGGGGTTTGTTTAGGGGGTAGTTCTGCTTTATCCTTCGTTTTTAAAATAAACAGTGAGAGGCTGATAGGTCGCCAGGATTTCGGGTGTGTGGTGTAAATTTTCCCTGCTTTCGGAATGAAGATGACTCTAGCCCTTCTCCATATTTCTGGTATGTAACCCAATTCCAGGCTACTTTGGCTGATTTGCACTGTATGGGGTAAAATCTCTTCCTGCCTTGGTTGGAGCAGTGCGGCGATTATTCCATCGACTTCTGGGCTTTTAAATGGTCGGAAGGTCTTCATTGCCCATTTTAGATGATCGTTACTGCATGTGTCTGGCCATTGCTATAGCCTCTCGGTCTTTCATAGTATTCCATTACGTCATTCGCGGTGCTAGGCTATTCCATTACGTCATTCGCGGTGCTAGGCTTGCTTCCCGGAAAGTGAGTGTTGAGTAAGAGTAGTGCTCTTTC
The DNA here is from genome assembly GCA_034092305.1 of Diaprepes abbreviatus. Classification (NCBI taxonomy): domain Eukaryota; kingdom Metazoa; phylum Arthropoda; class Insecta; order Coleoptera; family Curculionidae; genus Diaprepes; species Diaprepes abbreviatus. The sequence continues at coordinate 147,224 of JASJET010000022.1, forward strand.
CTCTTCACTCTCCGTGAAGCTGCCGTCTGGCTTTCTGAGTGCCATTGTTGTGTCAGTCCTACACTTCGCCATGACTTAATGCAGTCTCGCTGCGGCAAGTCAAGGTTGAATATCTTCACAAAATTTCTTGAAACTGTTTCCTCTAGACTTCCTTATTTCATTATTGTAGGTTGTAAGTTTCTCAGTGTAGCTCTGCCAAAATTCTTCGTCACCCTTAGCCCTATTGAAGAGTTTGTACATTTAGGATCTTAGCTCTAACTGACGATCATTCCACCAAGGTGTATCCCTACAATTTTTGCTTGTTTGTAAGGGCAGCTCTATTCATAAGCTCCAAGTTTTGCCTCATTTACTTCTTTCATGTCATTTCCTAGCTCTAGCACCATAATACATGTTCTTGGTGCAGGGGTGGAGCCAGCCTCTCTCTTGGGGGGGGGGAAGTGATATCACAGAAATACGGTATGGCAAGCGAAAGTAAGTTCTCAACCGGGGGGGGGGGGGGGCACCAGCAAAATTCCCATTTCTAGTGTAAAAGGCGGGGTCAGGTCTATTTTTCTGAATTCGAAGCTCTTTGGGGGGGGGGGGGGCGATTGAAAGAAAAAACAAGTTGTCGACGGGAGGGGTGATGCCAGCAGCATACATATTCCTAGTATAAGAAAAAAATCGGCTCTATTTTCCTGAACTCAAAACTTTTTTGGGGGCGCCTTGGACCCGCGCCTGTCTGGGTGTGTCCTTGCAATGTGTTCCTTTTACTAGATTTCTGTTGACTTAGAGTTCTTGGATTAGCGCAATCCCCAGCTGGTTTTTAATGAACGTTCTTGCGATTACCGCTGAGGCGACCTTAGCATGGTGAACGTTCACTTAGGCGATGTTGATGCTTGCCATTTTCCTGTTATTAGGAGAGGGTATCGCACACTCCTATGAGTATGTTCCCCCCCCCCCATCCCTATTCTCTTCTTAGGTTTCTTTGTTTCGATGTTATTTATTCGGATGATGGTACTCCGAGATAAAAGTTAAAGATGTGGACAATCCCTACGCTCTCCTTGTCATCGTCTTTAGAAGTAATAGGAGTCGCTTCCTCCGTTTTCTTCTCATCCTTCTGGTCTTTCTTAAGGTTGTGCACGGAGATTTGTTATCGTGTTATCTGTACTAATTTTTGGATTGCTGTGAGTCCCCACACAACAGCTTCTTATGTTAGAATTGACCTGATGCTAGCCGTATAGATCCACGCGACACTAAGTGGGGTAAATCATCAGTTTTTTTCCATGATTCGGCCACAATATGCTTTCCTTATTCTACTTTCGAGATGAGAATTTCTTACTAACTTACTGACAAAGGTTATATATAATCATTTTACCTCTGTCGAAAAGTTTAGTTTGGTTTTTAGAAGTGTAAGGGCCTTGAATGTACTCAACTTCCTTTTCTTAGTGAAAAAAAACTTCCTTATTTTTTGGTTTATGGATAATGAGTTATTATAATGCCAGTCTTCCATTAGTCTTCGTACAGTCTGAATTATTTCCCAAACTACATTCTCGAATATGCCTGTTTGCATGCTTTGCTGCATAAGCCATGGTTTAGTGATGTTCGTTGTTAGGGTGATTGAGAACTATATTTCAAAGTAGAGGTGAGGTACCTCTTCCTGTGGGCAGCTCGTTTCCACCTGTCATTGAATTTTGATATCGTCTACACTAATTTTTATGGCCCTTTTTGAGAGCAAATACAGCCACCTATAGTTTTGTGAACGTTCTTTCTCGAATATTTTTGGAAATCAGTTTTGTCAAAAGCAGTTTCTATGACTATGAATACCTTCAGAGGGGCTCTTTGTCTACAGATTTTTCTATACGACTTGTCACCAAATGGAGGATCGGTTTAGTTGATTTGCCTGAAGTGCACGCATGTCGGTTTGAATGTAGTGGTATATTGAGAGGCACTTCATCTCTAATGTATCTCCCTCTTAATCTCTAACATTTTTAAAATAAACCATGAGACTAAAATTAGTCGGTATGCGTTTGGTACCGAATAACCTATTCTATATCGTTTAGGTAGAAATACCAATATTTTTGGGTTATAGATGATCCAAACATCACTACCAAATATGGTCAAAATATACCCATGCCTCACTGCCATAGGGCTTGATATAGGCCGTCGGATCCTAGCGATTTCAATAAACACAAGTGTGAAATTGTCCACCTAATTTTTTCCCCATTTACAATTTGATTGGTTATCGGCCAGTCTTTTATTGAAGAATTGTATGTTTTCTCTATCCATCCAAGTCTATGCTTTCTTGAAACTTCGCGGTTTTTGTATCATCTTCCTTTATCAGTTTACTGATTTCTCGGCACGGGTCTTTAGTGAGCGCTTTTTGAAGTCTTGTCACTTGTGGAAATCTTCGATTTTTTCATAATAGGCTCTCCAAGTTGCTCTCTGTTTTTATCTGACGACTTTTTTGTGTTGTTTGAAATGAGTTTTGTATTCCACTAAATCCTCTGTACAGTATTTTTGGCCGTAATAAAAGATCTCCTTACATTTCGGAAGTAATTCAGTTCACAAGGAGGTGGTTTTGTCATTATTCTGAACCAATTTCAGTGGGCTGGTGTTTCTGTAGGCGTGTTATATACTGTTTTAGATAGATATTGTATATTTTTTCATTTTGGATTTCTTAACTCGTTTCGTAATACCTCTTCTAGTATAATGGTATAGGCGGACTTGCCCCTCATGGTTTGATATATTGTTAGTACTTAACGTGATATCTATTAGAGTTTTTTTACACGAGTTTACAAATGTAGGTGAAGTGCCTTTGTTTAAAAAACTAACATGTTTACTTGTTTATGCCCTTGCCGCTACATTGTACTTGAATCGCAGCTGTCCACCAATTTTAACTTCTTTTTTTGCAGTAGTTTATCAGGTTCTTTAGGTCATTTGCTAGAACTACTTTTGGGAGCAGAGTTGGGTTAATTCTAATCAAATGATTTAGATCATGATTACAATCATGATTTAACTCACTTGATTTTTTTCAATAAAAATCCTGATTTAAATAAAAAAAAATATTTATTATAATATTTCAAACAACTTGCGAAAAAAAAAATCAAAAACGGCTTAATAGCTCCAATGCAACGCCTAAGAACATAAAAAACATCAACTTTACCTTAAACTATCTAAATGTCATAAAATTTTAAATTAAATAATTTAGCTTCTAAAATATTTAAAACTTACAGCAGCTAAAAATATAAAAATAAATGACAGTGAAATCATAAACTTATAATTTATCATCCTTTGTATTTTCATTGGAAAATTTAAATAGAAATCCCAATTTTCCACCTTTTTCAATCCCCCAATCTATTTCTTAGATCGGAGTGCACAAAACCAAATGTATTAAACTCCGGTTCCACCGACGCTGAAGAAGCAACTGCACACAGGAACTGCTTTATTACTGGTAGCTGTTTTACAATTTCAGGCTCATCGTTTTGTGAGATCCACCACTGAATCCCTTTTATGTTCCTTGTTATTTCCTTCAAAAACATTATTTCCTTAAAGGGACTGAAGCCTGCGTTGAATTTTATTGCTAGTGGTAGCAATCCAGTAGTTTAAATAGTTTACCAATAGTTTTTCAGGCCAAATTTATTTCTTCGGGAGATAACTTATACTTTTGTTTTTGGGGATCAATCATATAAACTACAAAATGAGACGGTGTTAATACGTGGTCATATCGACGATGAAATACTTGGTCGTATCGACGATGAAATACTTTTTTTTGTAGCTCTTATTCGAAGATATGCTGTAAGTGTTTTCATTGCTCACATCATCTGAAATAGCATTTTTCCTTTGCAAAATATTAAGGGCCACTGATATAGGTTTCAAAATATTTAGATATACTTCTGCTGCGCATTTAAGTCCAATATTTCATACTTTTTAGTATATGGCGGAATCAATCTTTTTTTCTCACAGATTTTTAATATTATGTCCCCCTGAGAGACATACATTTCTAAACAGTCAGCAACGCTATTCCAACGCACATTGTCTGGAACAACTAATGCTTTCCCCATGCTGGGCTGAATTTCGCTCGTGCTAAATGATTGTTACGAAAATATTTGGTTATTTGAACTATGTGTTCTTTCATGTCTTGTTTTTCTTAGTCCTTGCACAGCAAATTCAAAAGATGTACACCGGGCAACCATAGGTTATAATTTTGGAACTGATTATTTCTTCAATACTTTTTTTCATGCCAGCCATGTTGTCTGTCACGAAAGATTTTACATAATAATGGTATTTTAGTTCACGTGAAGAAATTAGATCACAACAAAGTTCCGTTAAATATTCCAAAGACTTCCCAGAGTATCAATAGTTTGATAGAGAAATGATCGTTCATCTTCTGTTGTTATAATTGAATATATTACGGGTTCGTTGTGGACATGTGGCCACCCATCAATTGACATATTTACGCGTTCTCCTGAGAGAGAAGAAAAACATTTTTCTTTCCCTTCTTCATAAATTTCATCTAGAAAGTAGTTCCTACAGATGTCCTGGCTGTATCACTAGGTCTCAACTTTTGAATCACCTTTCGTACTTGCCAGTATTCAATATATCTAAAGTTCCAGTTGATAGTAAAAATGCTTTTGCTATTTCCTTATTAATATTATGTTTTTCATCTGTTGATGTACGAGTTACAAAACCGCTAACAGAGGAATATGTTTCGGTTCTTTTCTTTTTCTGGATCGAGCCGGCAATGTTTAGTGGAGATTTTTCGATACTGAATATAAAGCTTAAAGTTGACAAAGCTGATGAAGCTGAATTTACATTCCCTTCAGTCTGTTGTAAAGTACTCTGTTGCGTATAAGTAGAAAGACAAAGGGGGAGCTGGATCAAAAAAATTGATATAGCTTCTCTATAGGCTTAAAAAGGCCCTATAAACACCGATTATCAGAACCGAAGCTCATTAAATCAAACAACACATCTCCAAACGAACTCCTCTTCGACCCATCTAAACTCGTCAATTCCAAACTCCCTGCTCATCCTCGATCTTCCCCGCTCCCAACTAACCATTAGAAAACCAAATCCGCCCAATTCCCAACCCGCAAGCAAATTAATTAGGACCAAACCCGCGAGCAGCGTTGGATGTGATTGGAGATGGATTTCATCTCATTACTAAAATCAGGGCTAATCTTTTGGAATTTAATGATATATTTCCAGTTAACTTCTTTTTTATGCCTTCTAATAAACTCCTTAGATAGATTTTGATAAGTTGAGATATAATCCCAGTTCACCATCGTTTGAAACTCTGTAATGAAATTTTCGCTTAAGTTCCTAAATTAATAGAAAATTTTAACAGGATGTTACAAAATAAAAAATGTTTATAAGTTTATGTCAGTTTTTATCATTCATAAAAAAATTATCATACATATATAATACATTAGAAAGTGCACACATAGCAGGCGATTTGGAGTGATAAAAACATTTTGGAGTCGATTTAACTAAAACTGGTTATTTATCCAATTCAATTATAGGCGTAGTACAATATTTTCTAATATAATTGGCTTTTTCTTCTGCTTTTCATAAACAAATTGTTCTTTTTCTGTTGAGTTTTTGATTATAGTGGGAAAATTATGAAAAGGGGTATACCTGTATTCTAGTGGATGCAATGATGGAATTTCATTAACCACTCGACTTGCTTGTATGTTTCTGGTGGAAGCATTTGTAGAGGATAAAATGGTTTAAAAGCATAATGACTGATTTTATATCCATCAAAAATTGCCAATTCTTTAGATATAAATTTGTTGTGCTCATCCTTAAATGCTTGTATATCCAAATTTGTTCTTTTTAAACTAGCAAATTTTTTAATAACAAATTGTTTTTCTAAATAATTTTTAATAACTCTTAAGATGTTTTATTTGTCTTAAAAAATCGTCTATTTTTTGTTTTTGTATTTTAGACATTACTTTTGGTGTGCTATTCTCAAACTCTTAGCCACAACTGAGCTGTTTATGTACGTTTAAAAATTTAATAATGGTGTATAGTGTTGAGAAAGAAGTTAAAGTTGTTTAACAATTTTTGTTAATGGATTGTAACTAAATATTTTATCATGAATTTTAACACCATATGCTGCTGTTTTAGCCGATATTTTTTCTTTTGTCTCAAATTCAATTCTCATAGTTACTGGACCAGATTGCAATAAATCTCTTTGGTGGGAGCAAGTAATGTAAACAATAGGAGCATTATCTTAAAATTCTTTTAGGTTAAAAATTGGTTTTATTGGAAAGTTATAATATACTTGACGGAATTCAAAAAACATTTCATATAGAGTAAGCAAACTTATTATTCTTAAAATCAAGTTGAAGATCTTGGTAAAGATATCTTTCAGAATTTAAAAATACATTTATATTCCTTAATTCACAGTGATCAAATTTACTTATATCTTCTTTTAGGTTGCCACGTCTATTCTTCTGGAAACCGTTCAGAACATTCCTTGGGGTCTCAATTTTGGTTGACGTTCTAACTGGCCAATTATGTCTTGTATTTTCTAACAACTTTGGATATTCAACCAATTCTCAACTTCTAAAAGTAATAAGTATATCAATAATTTTAGTGAGCGTTAATTCTTGAGGGATGGCTACAGTAAGATGTGGAACTCGCCAACAAATTTTGATTATTTTAATTTTGGGTTTTTCATCATCACTAGTTGACACTAAGGCGTTCGTATCATCGTTACTTCTTATGAGTATTAGTTCTTGTTACATAGAGAAACATTTCCTTTACCATGGGTCATCATTTTTTCTTTGGCCTTTGTTTTTGGAAACCATCCAGCATTTTCTAACTTAGCGCTTTCGTTTTGATTAAAAGAGATATTCCCCTTAAGTGTTGAATTTAGACCAATGTCTCGAACAGAGTCGATGGTGACACCATTCAAAATATATTATAATCTTTCAACAAGAACGCTGGAACATTGTTTATCAATACAGTATTAATTAGCGGAGTATTGTCTTCTTTGGTGACTTGTTATTCTAAATATAATTCACTTTTACAAGGTAAAGGATATTTTCGAGTTTGTTGTAAAGCAATTCTGATTTCATCATTAGATTCAAGTTTTGTGGGATTAAAAGGACCAACAGAACGAATTTCACAGCTTAATATTTTACATCTAAAAATTCAATTTTTACTTAAGTTTAAACCTAAACTTATAAGAAATTTCTGATTACTATGTGTTAACCTTTGTGAGTTTAATTTATTACTAATTGAATGACGTTTGATCGCTTTCTTATTAATGGATTCTTTGTAAAGGTTTTTACAAAAATTAAAGTTTGTTGGCTTTCTATTATATAAAATTACTATTATTTATCTATCTTCTTGAGGTGTAGTCTTATTGTTACGGTTTCTCCTCTGAAATTGATGAGTTCACCATCTTGATCGACTATATGAAGACTTATATTGTCTATTACTTTAACAATGACAGGGAAGTAAGGGAAATTTTGTGGTGATTTTATTATTTTAAAACCAGGAGCTACGCTAGAAAAGAATTGATCTATTATGTAAACAGGTTTTCCATTTAAATATGATCCTTCGGCAATATTACAATCGATGTTTATTGCATTTACTTTTATAATTTCTGCCGGATAGTCTGAAGTATGCTCTTTATTTCCTTCCGATTCTTTATTTTTGAAACCTAATATTTTTCCTATAGTTTCGAACATCCGTTTTAATATGTGCCCGCAAAGTATTATTATTTGAATAAATATGTATAAAAATACGATTGTCTAAATGTTTTTGAATAAGGTTCTTTAAATCGTCTATTTCGTAACTACCTGGAGGTATTCTATATTCTTTATTTGTATCATAAATGAAAAGATTATTGGTTCATCAATATTTGGAATAGCATTAAAAGTTTCAAAATTTATAAGACCTAGGGAATAATCAAAATTTTCATCCAAGTATATAGGAGGATGAAAATTAACTGTGTGGCAGAGTTGCCACTAACAACAAAACTGTACGACATCTATCTTTAAAAGTTTTCTACAAAATGAATTAGAATTAGTTTTCACCTATAATTATAAAGAAATTTGGGACATAACTCCCCACAGGTAGTTCTGTTAAATGTTTGAAAATGATTATAGTTATAAGACACAATATTTTTATTGTTATCGTTAAAAAAAAATAGGTAGTTAATTCGGAAGGTGGTCGCAAAATTACCATAACTATCAAAGTGCATTATATTTTTTCCTGTTTTTATATAGGCAGTCCAATGTGTTCCATCACCACTGTCATCGAGGTTAACGATACCGCTTTCATTTTTCTTAAAAATTTTTGGTAATTTATTTCTCATAAAGACACCTCGAAAATTGGGAATTTGTAAAATTTAACATATTTGATTAAATCATAATTTGTAAGTGGTTTTCGAGGTATATGTTTTAACAATTTTTTGAATAAGGTTTCAGATATAATCCACACCTTGATTTATAGGGTTTTAAATAAAGACCACTTTCTTGTTTTCCTATTGCTATAGACTCCATAAGTTTATTATGTCTTTTGGATTCTTCCAATTTTTCTTTAGCAGCTTTCGCATCATTTACAGCTTTTGCAATACCTGCAGCACCTCCTCCAAGAGCACCCAAAGCAGACGAACCAGCAAATAAAAGAATAAGAGGAATAACTCCACCAGTCTTTTGAATTGGTATAATTATTTTCTTGGGAGATAATGTAGTTTTTAGTGCAGGTTTTATACCGTCATTTAAACTTTCAAATTTTTTCCTTAAGTCCTTTTCTAGCTTTTGAAATAGCTTGATATGGAGATATTCCTCGTCCTACATGAATCTTTCAATTTCTAAGTCCCATACCAAATTTTCGTTTAATTTTCATTGCGCCACTTATTCTTAGTGCAGCTGTTTTTCTCCAAAAGTGATGTCCTTAGCTCTGAATCATGCAAATGCTTTTTCACCTTATACTTGTTCATCAGCGTGTCTGCTTTTTATATCGTTTGATTGTGAGTAGGCAATATCATGCTCTTTACAAGCTTCATCCAATAAATTTATACCTTTTTCGCCTCTAGCTAGTCTCTTTTCTAGTTTTGTTCCAGGTCCACAGAAATTGTAACCTGGTAGATGTAATTCGAACGGCAACTTATTTATTAGAGTATTTATTAAACCAGTTCCTGTTTTTTTGATTCTTCTTTTAGAAATGACTTGTTTGTTATATGAGATAGGCATTATATATAGCTGAAATCGTGAACGAAACTGACTAGTTTTAAATTAGAACTGCACTTTTATACACCCTTTTATATAAATGAGAATTGAAAAACAACCTTATTCTATTACAATTAAAAACCACGAGGTTTTAACGAACAATTTTAGAAAACATGGAAAATTGTTTAAGGGAAATAGTAAAAGGGTCATCAGGGTGCGATAAAACTAATATTATTATTAGTCTAATTGACGATCCTAACGGTTTACGATTCGAAAATTTATGTATCCCTTATATCAAGTCCTTATATCAATCCAAATACTTTTGAGAAGCCTTTTTAAACCATTGAAAGAAATCGAATACTATGAATCCGAAAATGAAGAAAATATTATTTCACCACAAGAAGTAAAGTTAAACTCCATAATAATATTTGATGATATAGTGTGTTGTAATCAGACTGTTGTATAAGGTTACTTTTGTTTTGGAAGACATAAAAACACTGATTGTTTTTATTTATGTCAAACATATTCGTCTATTCCTAAACAATTAATTTGTGACAATGCCAATTTAATCATAATATTTCAACAAGGTAAAACTAACTTAAAACATATTTATGATGATCATGTTAATGTCGATATGTCCTTTAATCAATTTAAAGAATTATGTTTCATGTGTTAGAAAGATAAATTTGGATTTTTGGTAATAGATAAGACTCTAGTGTAAAATCTGGTCGATATCGAAAAGAATTTGACTCATATATTTACTTATAAAAATAATACTTTTATAGCAAATTGGACCAATCATTAACGAACGGTTAGCGAGAGATCTTGTTAATGCAAGAAAGGCTGTTAAACAAAAATATCAAAGTTTAAAAAATGCAGAATTTGAGGCTCAATCTAAATTGGAGGAAACCTATAAACCAATAGCTTTGTTCGCGGGTCACTTTCCGAACCGATTCAGAACTAGTACGGAATTAGTTCAGGATTGCCGTACAGCCCATGCTCAGTTATTAACCGGTTCAGGATTTTTTTTTACCACGAACGATTTTGGAACTTTGAATCGTCCACTGTGGTATGAGTCTCATTATTTAACATACGGTGTTAAATGCTGATTAAACTAGTTATTTTTTTGTTTTAAATAACTTAAAACTGTCTTTCTTTTAGGTTTTATTATTTGTATTATTTTAAAGAAATATTAAATTATAATTGTTATTCTTATGTAATATAAAGTCTAACTGCAGTTCCTTTTAGAATAAAACGTCTTGTTTTTTGCTGAATAGAATTTTTGATAAACAAATATATATTTTAACCGAGATCTATTGTTTGTTCTTTATTTTGTGTTATGTTCATATTTCGAGAGCTTCAAAGTAAATCTAATTCTAAACGTACGCCTAATAAAAAGAAGTGGGTTTTTCTAAACAAAAAATAAAACGCAATAGTTTTAGGTCCATTTATTTCTGATTCAAAAAACATTTTTAACAAAACTAAAAACCGGTCTGATACGTCCCTATACGATGCAATTTCATTTATCGCTAACCATAATACACGCCAGTTCTTGTACCATTTCTCAGCTTAACTGAAAATGGGGGGCAAAATTTACTCATAATAATTAGCACTTTAGTAATTTTAAATAACTCTAAAATTTCTTTTAAGTCCTCATCACTGGAACGATAAATGATTTGACATAATAAGAGTATTCACTAAAAATATATTTTTTTTTAGGTTTAAATTAACACTTTTTTAACTTATTAATTAAGATTCTAGGTATATTAACACTAATTGAAGTAAAACCAATATAATAAAATATATATTGGAACATCAAATGCAACGAATGACATAAACAAAAGAAAAACCTAAAATAAAATAAAAACAACTGTCAAATAGTTGCACATTGCGGCCGCATGAAAGCTGTCGCTGCATAAAATTCCGAACTTCAATCCTTAGAACCGGTAGAAGTGGTTCAGAATCGATTTCGAACCCGATTTATTTTGTCCGCGAACATGGGACTGTAACTAAAAATTCTGAACTTTGTTATCCGCGAATGCTATTATTTCATTATTTCAACTGCGCATGCGTATTAGTTCAGAATCGGTTCTAAATCCTTTCCGCGAACAAAGCTCATAATTCAACCCTTACAAGAATTAATTTGATCGCCCCCCCCCCCCCCCCAAGAGCTTTAAATCATTTTTTTACCCTTTTTTTCTTCACAAACTACCTGTGTTCTTTAGTCCGGTGTCTTTGGAAAAATCTGTTAGACCCATATATTTTTCATAGGAATGGGTTAAAAATTTTATAATCAAAAATACTACGGACTATTTGGGTTGGATGACAATAGATATTTGGAAGTGTGAAGTGTTAAAAAGGATTTTAATATAATATATAAATATTATTTTATTTCTTATAATTTCTTAATAATTCACATACATGACAAAATATAGATAATTTTGACATATTTAACAGGGGACAGAGAGGGAGAGAGGGAGGGGAGAGAGGGAGAGAGAGGGAGGGAGGGAGAGAGAGGGAGGGGGGAGGGAGGGAGAGAGAGAGAGGGAGGGAGGGAGAGATAGGGTGGGAGAGAGAGGGAGGGGAAGAGGGGAGGGGAGAGAGAGGGGGGAGAGAGAGAGAGAGAAATTAAAGATGTTTTGCTGAAGCTTAGGATCCATCAATAGAGTATAATTTAAGGATATATTGTTTGCTGCTTTGGCCGAGGCATCGAAGACAAGACGAAGTTTGATGGTGAAACTTTCTGGTCGAGCAACGCATGAGGAATCTAATATTGAGGTTGAGAATGGGACATAGACCAAGCAAGATTCATGTGGCCAGACTCAAGATAGTCGCGCATGACATTTTTATATTCATCGTAGAGTTCTGGATTAGCCAGAAATCGGCGATCCAAAGATTATAACCTACGTAAAGCAATGTCTCTTGAGTTTTCGAACACAGGTGGATGAGAGCCTGTGAAAGGGAATTGAATTATATAGAGACCATTTTGGTCTTTAGTAAGAGTCTCAGAAAATATTTTTCCGGTAGCGACTTCTTCAGGAGAGATAAATAATTTGATAAACTTGTTCAAGTTGCCAAAAACTTAAAGTTTTATCAAGAGAAAGGGAGAGGGTAGAACATAATGTATTCTTAGTGCTCTAATGGCGTCATAGGAATGCGACCCATAATAATCCACCCAAGGAAAATATTAAAAGCTACAGGTTCCTCAATAGATTTAGAAATATCACAACCAAGGAGCATATCAACTGGACTCGAGAGCTAATTGCAAATAAGAGAATTTACTAAAATTATTTTCGGGTAGATAAGAAGGGGGCGTGTTTCCACAAATTTGAAGAACTACTGCAAAATTAAGAATTAGTTGAGGTTGCACCGACATTTTTGGAACAAAGGTACATGTTACTTCTTGAAAAATATTCGAAGTAGTGTCTTCTAACCTTTTACTGAGAAGCAAAGAGGGCCCTTATTAAGACCTAAATGGTTACAACATCTTGTATTTGTGAAGTTTACTTGACTGGCACTGTCAAGCAAACTCGTGGTTTCTGATAACTGCCTGTGCAGTAGCCAATAGAATTGTGTCCTCTTTTGGACCGTCTTTGGAATTTAAGTTAGCTAAAATGACGAACTGAGTTCCCACATCATACTTTTCTGAAGTAGAAGATCTGTCATGTGCAATAGTAGATCGTAGAGGGTAAGGATATTTGAGACTGACTACAATGTAAAAGAGTATGATAAGGTTTTGAGCACTTAGCGCAACGCACTCAATGAAGTGTGTTTTCTGCCATGAAAATTTGTGTATCATTTATTAGCATTTTTTTAAAACTCGGGACATTTATAAATTTAATGACTTTTATGGCAGAACAAGTTATAGTTTCAGAATTTACGAGAAATGTTCTTTTTTGTCCTTTGTTTAGTGGTTTATCTTGTGGTTTAGTGAAAGAAGAATTAGAGACAGTGTCTAAAGCTACACATTGCCTTTTTAGAAAGTGTAATAAAATATCAAAATGTTTATTTTTATTATTAAATTCGTCTAAGGATTTTCCGCATTCAAGTTCAAATCGAGTGGCTGTGGTGGAAACAAGCCGATCAAGCAACATATAGAACAATATAAAGACCCATTGTTTAACAGGATGACCTGCATGCTCTAGAGCTGATAAATGTTCAGTAAATGTATCTAATTAAAAGTAAAGAGATTTTACATCGTGTTCAGCTTGCAGTTGTTTAGTTTTTTCTATTTCGCGCTAGTAGCTAACAGAAATTGAGCGGGAATTTTTATAATGGTTAACGAGAGCATAATAATAAGAAACCAAATACTTACCATTAGTTACAAGAATTGCACAGTGGCGACTGATGCATTAAAAAAGTAGTGGTTGCAATTCCAGTGGTACATTAAAAACAAATATACGTATAAAACCTGCCATAGGCATCGGTGGATGAAAAAATAAAAGTCTTTAAAAATCGAGTTAATATGAAACAAAGCAGTGTATTTTAAATAACTGAACATAAAGAAGGTAGTAAATTTTAAAAATAAAGCGGTCAAAACAAAATGCACGTTTGAATTACTTATAAAGAAAATCCGTATACCGATCTTTGGCATTAGCAAACTTATCAATAATCCGTTGATTGAAATCGGGTATGCTTGCAACAAGATCCCTTTCTTTAGAAAGCATTACCAAAGCCGAAAATCTTTCTTGGCTCCTAGTATTCTGTAAAAATGTTTTTATCCGTTGGAGGGTAGAAAAGCGCTGTTTTGCTTCAGCCGATGGCATCGGAATAGTAATTAAAAGTTTTAAAACTTCACTAAATGTCTCACTTAGCTCGATGTTTTGCGAAAGATAGTCATAAAGTATAAGAAGTTCCGAAATTGATCTAAATTGGTCTAATCTGGCTGCTACCAAGTGACCTGTGAAGCTAAATCGTTCTCTTGACAAATAATTATATCATAAATTTCTTTTGCTTCCCCAGAAAACTCCGCGGAATCATTGAACTTACGTCGTTTTGAAGTAGAAGGCGATGTCTCATCGTCGTTTGAGGTAATATTATTTCTAATTTCTGTTAATTTTGATTTAAATGATAATATATTTTTATTTGCAGTAACAGCGTCAATTTGTCTTATTTGAAACAGTCCAAATAACAAATCAACTTAAGGCATTATTTTGTAAAATAAGTTTAACCATAAAAGGAAACTCTTGCTTTTGAGAATTTTGATGGTTCGTGATATTAACGTTTCTACTGTTATCTAAGATTATTTTCATTGTCTCTAGAATGCTGTTTTTGTATTCGAATACGGTACAAACAACTCTAGAATTAAAATTCCATCTTGTTGGGGTCGAACGAGGTAAACATTTATTAACAATTTGATCTAGTATTACGATTCTTTGAGGACTATTTGAAAAAAAAAAAGGAACAAATCCTTTGTAAATTGGAAAAAATATGCAGACATTTTTATTGGCTAATACAGCGTTTAATATTATTACCAAATTTAAATTGATATGCATAACAATGCAGCATGTTCATAGTTTTTTTATGATTGCTTACACTCCATTCGATGAACCGCTCATGTTTTCTAGAAAATTAAAAAGCCCTCACTTGGTTTTACTACACATACAGGAAGATAGAGAGCAGGAGCTGCAATATATTCAACTGCTTTTCTAGAATCTCTTACAAGAGATTCTTAAAAATGTCAGAACACATACGCGATGGTTTTTATAAATTCCTTCGTAATTCGTAATCCTTTGAATTCGGAAATCGAAATCGGCCACTGTATTTGTCTGCACAGTTTGGGACAGAGAACTTAATTTTGGACGATTTTTTTCTTGCCAAAGATTTTTAACCTCTTTAAAACGTAACAAAATATCTTGATCAAAGTAAAAACATAAGGTTCGTTCCAACCCGCGTCAGAAACAGTTTCTGACCGTCAGAATTCTGCGCATTAACTTAAATATCTTGTGTAGTAAGTTAATGCACAGAATCCTGACGGTCAGAAAGTGTTTCTCACGCGGGTTGGAACAAACCTATTGTCACTTTCACAAAAATTAAAATGTCGGTACAGTCGACATCATGCATAGAAATACCGGCACGGAGACACCACGGTTGTATTCCAACCGGAACTAAAGGAATGGTTTAACTGCTGCTTGAAGAAATCTTTACTTGATACTGACAGCGTCATGTACGACTGGAAGCAAAAGTTCAGATACTCGTCCAGTCGGTTGCATAAGAGAATTTTTTCTAGTAGGGGGATATTTTATGGCGTAAACTAAACACAGGTTTGCAAGTCGACTTGCAACCTACATGAAGCTTATGAGACGAAATTAATCTCTAAGTTTTAAGATAGGCAACTCCATATACGCTTCAATGGATTAGGCTGGATTGCATTAAGATTGCACACCAGCAAAGCGATAACGTTTCCCGGCATAATACTGTAATACAGACAACTTATTCTTAATATTTAGGCGAAGTAAGTTAAATTATTTCAATAATGGACTACTGTTCGCCTATAATCTAGGTAAAAATTGATTTAGATTTAATCATTAAATTATCAATAGAAATTAAAAAAATATTTATACTTATATTTATTAGCCGCCACTGGGATTGCATTGAATAATGCTAAAGGGTGAAACTTTTAAAGAGTTAAGTAAATAAGTAAACTTTTCAACATTTGATAAACTGGTGTTATTGTGAATCATTCATTGATTTAAACAGATACATAAATGTTTTCAAATTTTTGATAGATCCATTAAATTTTTTAAGTTCTAACCTGCTTGAGTTTTAATTTTAATTTCATCAAATAGATCTGCATAAATTACTTCTATTTCAAAGAGATCATTATCAAAAGATTGTTGGATATTTTGTTGCTCCTCCATGTCAGATTCTTCACTGACAGCGAATATGTTAAGAATAGAAGTATGCTGATTATTAAAGTCGGTAACAATTTCCTGAAGATGCTTATAACGAATTTTGAAATTATTATGTACTTTGTCATTGATTAAAGCTTCATTAGCCACTTCTTTAATTTTCTTCAACCGAGCAATAGCATTATCCCTTTGAGGAAGATTACCTTTAAGCTTTTTATCAGACATTTTAGAAAAATTAGAGGGAAAATTTTGTAGGAAAAGTAAATAAATTCTGCAGTAGTTAATAATGACATTTCTTTTATAAAACGTTTAGTTATAAACAATCGCATTCAAATTATTACAGTTAGAAAACAGAAAGAGTGAGAAGATATATATAAAATATAAGAGAATTGAGTTGATATAACACCCTTAGAGAATAGATAAGTATATTTAAAATAGCGAGAAAAAAATACTTAAATGGTTTTTGAGGTTGAGCAAATATTAAAGGATGTACTAATTTGGAGTAAATTTGTATAAAAATTAGTGCAATATATTTAACCTGAACTAAATGAGAGAGATAGATAGAGTGAGAGCGCAAGTGTGAGTGAGAGAGTATTAACCAACACCAAAAAAAATTATCAGTCAAGCTAAAGTAGAGGTTTCAATTAAATTATCTTTAGCTTGTAGAGAAAAAAATAATATTATTAAATATCATTCAGTTTAGATTGTATACTAATTAACAATATTAGAGTTATAATAACAATTACAATTTGGAACACAAAATTATTTATTATGCCGATGAGAGAAATTATTTAAGAGTAGTGCAAACCAGAAAAATTTAAATTTTGTAATGTATTTTCTATATCACTTTCCCAAAATCTGAAGGCAGTACGGAAGGCGTGAGTTAGCATAAATTGTAAACCGGGTGCGCGATCGGTACCTAAATGTAAGCCTTGAAACTGCTGTTCTGCAGGTCCGATTAAAAAATTGCGTACTGGAATTTTAACGGTAAATAATTTTATTATTTTATGCAAACTGACATATTTTATTAATGAAAAGCGATAAAAATTGCACAATTCATGACTGACTCGACCGGAAAATCCAGCTCGAAGGACCAGAAAAATGTACGATTTTGGTAGTGAGCTATAATTGGGCCCTGATAAAGACGATGGCAAAAATGCTTTTCGGATTGATCATCGTGGAAAATATGCTGAAAACAATAAAATGATTTTCAATGATAAATATTTGTTTTTGCTTGTTAGACACGAAATATAAACGGTTACCTTGATACGATTTAGGTGGTGGACTGTAATTGGGCGCCGATAAAGAATTTAATTTCAGTCAAAATTGACAACGAAGGTATGATATGATATCTCGAAAATTGAAAATAATCTACCTTATAGCTGCTCAATGATGTGGAAATCGTGGTTTCTTTTCTAGGACTGAGTCTCTTGGTTTTTAGCTTTGTTATAGGTGTAATCAATGATTATTTTTAATGTTTTTTAGCGGATTTAGCCAGCATAGAAAGATTTAACACTCGCGTGGTATATTGGCAACACGTGTGTTCAGCTGAAGATTCAAGTAAAAGGTCATAGTATTTTTACCATGTACCGTCGAGGTGCGTGCGACACTTATTAGCCATTTTTAGGAAGAGATTCTCATATATGGCGCTAAACAATACATGACGCGAAAAGAGGTTAAAATAAAATTAACTTCAGTTTGCTTAAATATAAATGTACAAAACGTAGAGATATGTTAATTTTACCCAGAAAAATATAACGTAAAATTTAATAATTCGGAAAGACGGAACAATAGGGTTCCAAAAAAACTAGAGAGTTAGTTACAAATAATTTAAATATAAATATAAACAATTCTTAAAGGGGTTAATATCCACTTCAATCTTACAAAGAAAGGTTTCTTTAGCTGTTTTCGTGCATTTTGATTTTTTCGGTATATAATAATATACCGAAAAAGGACCTTAATTCTAGGGTTGTTATTAATTTTCATTAATAACAATAATTTTTGCAACTATAAACTTTATGTTTCTTAGCCGCTGAAGAACTAACGCCACACTTACCATTTGATCTTGGAATTATTAGACGCTATCAGCCATACTACTGATGAAATTTATTTTCTCTGTGTATGCGCTTTTACCACCATGTCATAGAAATTCAGCTCTGAATTATCCTTCGTTTATTATCAATAAATAAGATACTTTAAAAACATTTACCTTATTCCCCTTCCCAACTTCGTTACATTTACCTAATACTTAATTATAGATAACAATCCAAGTCTGACTATTAGTTTCAATATCTGTTACGATAATATAACCACTGCAAGTACTATTAAAAATTATAAGCAAATTTTTATAACTTAAACAAAAAGTCTAGAATGCATATATAAATTTTGAAGTTAAAACTCCTGTGTTCACATAAAATCTGTGTAAGCTTTACAAAATGTTTAGTGTTGAAAACTATTTAAATTAAATTATCAAACTTTTCTTCCAGAAATTAACACGTCACCTAAATACTACATTGGCATTTTGTGTCTTATGTTTGAACATTCTATTTGAAAACTAATAAACATAGTCAATTTTTGATTTAACTTTCAAATATTAACCTTAAAAATACTTTACTGTAAATTTGCACGAAATTACCGACAATCCATTCAGAAGCCAGACAAATTTAAACTTCAATATTTAATTAATAACCCAAAATACTTCCTTAATTTATGTAAAGTTTTTGAATATTGTATTTTCGAAAAGTAAAAAGACAAATTATAACTTTAAGAAAAACTTATTGTTAATATTCATTAGAATTATCATTAACAAAGCTTTCACAAAATTACGGAATGCAGTTAAAAAGTTACTTTTACATGCCAAAGTTGACTCTTAAACCGAATATTACGTAAAAATCGGTCATTTAAATCTCACTTTTGTGGTGATTCAAAACTACGTTTAATAAACCTCATTAACTAATGTCGCACCGATAAACTTCCAACATTTTAAGTACAAATTTTATTTTTAGGATGTTTTTTCCGAAGCTAAGTTTGAAGAAGCTATTATATTTTGTCAAGATGAAATTCTATGCTACATCTATGATATATTATCTATTCAAATGGATAAAAATATGCCTGGCAACACCAATTTGACCCAGGAAGAGGCTGAAGAAAAATATGAACGAATGTTAATATCTTGTCTGCAAGGTTATGCCCTGTATTTACAAAAAGTTCCAGAGGGAAAAATTAAAGATTTTACCGAATCCAATTTGAAAATTGTGTTAAACAAACGATTTTGGAAATTAGTCAACAGTACAACTTCTTTATTACGAACAGCTTGGTTTCAAGTATTATCAGTTATTTTACAAAAAGCTTTGTTTTTATTAAAGGACAAAGAAGCACAAGTTCTAAATACTACGTTGAATTATTTGGAAGATGATGACCCTCTGGTAGTAACCTATGTTTGGGAATGCCTTTTACTTACAACATCAGTAATTCCTGTAAGTAAATTGTTGATAATTATCATATTTAATACACCAAATTGTGTTGTTATAATATTTATAATTGGCTCACATAGCTGAATAACTTACTTTACTGTTTTCATTTAAATTAACAACTCCATGGCAAATAAATCTTTTATTTTTGAAATGTTGATATTGAAATTGTTAATTTAAGTAGCATATAACAGTGGTGTTGCTAGAGATGTTTTGTTCCTTTCAACCACCGTAAATTCTATATTTGTTCTCCTAGCCTATCTGTAGTTTCAAAAAAATCTTCAGCTTATTTTACGCTGCGCTTATATATATATATATATATATATATATATATATATATATATATATATATATATATATATATATATATGTTTATGCGGCTTTTACGGATTCCTCCGTGTGAGATGCAATAGCAGTGGATATATCCACATTATGCCGTTGTAGTGCTGAAATCACATTCAGAAAACGTACAACCATATGCAACTCCGTGTATAAATGAAGTAAAATGCGAACAGTAAATGCAAACTTCGTTCCATCATACCCTTTCCGTGTTGGAGGTTACACAGACTTTCTTCTCGATATGATGATACAGGTAGGCCATCATCTCGATGGTGGTGGAACAGGATAAATTGTGTTCTGTAGCAATTTATTCAAACTGTGCAACCTCCATCACGGAAAGGATATGATGGAACGAAGTTTGCATTTACTGTTCGCATTTTACTTCATATATATATATATATATATATATATATATATATATATATATATATATATATATATATATATATATATATATATATATATATATATGTATATGTATATATATATATATATATATATATATATATATAATATATATATATATATATATATATATACATATATATATATATATATATAATATATATATTTATCCTACTATATTCCGAGCGCCCGTACATTATAAATTTACATTCTTCTAAGCGTTCGTCTCTTCTGAGCGTCCGTATAGGGACGCTTGGAAGTTTTCCTCTAATATAGGGTCAGGGCGATCCCTTAAGGCTATCACCAAAATTTCAGCTGGGCGCTTGGAAAATAGTAGAATTGTAAATTCTATATATTTTTGAATATTTTTAGTTCAGATAGTTGGCCACCAGACAGCGGAGCGCTCACTTGTAAATATTCAAATAGTATATTCGCTGTACAGGGTGAGTCAACGATTGGATGAAGTAGGTTTGTGCCTTTTCGGTGAAATTTACAAAGAAACTATATTTATTGTTTGATACAGTTTATTTTTACGCAGATTTTAAAAATATTTAGGACTCTACAGGGTGAGCCAAAAAACTAGGACAGCATAAGGTTGTATTTTTTTAAATAGAACACCCTATATACGAATCGTATTTTCGATTTAGCTTATAATTTTAAATCTTTTTTATTAAGGGTTTACTATAACAAAACTTTATAGTTTCTGAGATAATTAAGTTTAAAGAAAAAAAGTCACATTTTCAAGCATCAATTCAATCCTAAATAACGTTTTCAATTTTGTGACAAATATATTCAAATTTGGAATTTAGCAAGACCAAGGACAAGTTAACATAATTTTTACCTAATATTTGCAATAAAAGCTACAGGGTGTTGAACACATCGGCTCAAATTTGAACAAGTTTAAATGAATAAATATCTTTTTTTTTAAATGGTACACCCTGTATATTTTTATGTTATTTAATAGAGTAATAAAAACCCTAAAAGTTTTGTTCAATATATCCTATACCTATTTATAATAGTTTTTGAGATATTTCAGTTTTTCTTATTTTCCATACTTTTTTACAGAAATAGTCTTCATTATCATAGTAGCCATGTAAAATAATAAAAAGAAACTACAGAATCAAACAGAATGTGGTTAAATATGATGAAATACATTATTCGTTATATTACAACGGCAATAGTTTAATTAAACATAATGTGAAAAAATTAACACAACAATAACGACAAGGCAAATACATATTTACTTTTATACTAAATTGAAACAAAAAAATTACCTATTAAATACTGAGATTAATTGTTTCTTTTTAATAAGTGTTCGAATAAACGACCCTCTTGTACAATGCACAAATTTAGTCTTTTTTGCAGATTTTCTCGGACCCTGGACAAAATTAGTGGCGTTATTGTTCTACAGGTATCCCTAATCCTGTTTCGCATATCTTCCACTGTTGTTGGTGGATTAACATACACCTTATTTTTAATATTTACCCCATAGGAAGAAATCTAATGGGGTGATGTCGCAAGACCTTGGTGGCCACTCAATGAAATCCCCACTTCCAATCCAGTTTTGCGGATATCGTTGGTCCAAAAACGCACGAACTTCACGATGGTAATGCGGAGGCGCACCATCGTGCTGGAACCACATACTGTCGAGCTCATCCCTATCGAGACCTTGAAGCAGTTGGGGTAGTTCTTCTTGTAGAAAGTTCAGGTAACTATGACCATTTAGTGGTTCATTAAAAAAGTGGGGTCCAATAATTCGATTATGATGAATACCACACCAAACATTTAATGACCAGTGGTTTTGATGTTGCACCTCTCTAATCCAAAATGGGTTTTCTGTGGCATAATAATGCATGTTGCGTCTATTTACGGCACAGTTACTTCTAAAAGTAGCTTCATCACTAAACATTACCTTGCATAATACATTTGGATTTAATTGAATCTCCGCATTTATTGTACGACAAAAGTTTACATGAATTTCAAAATCCTGTCCATGCAATTCTTGGTGTAATTCCATGTGATATGGATGATACCTATATTTCTTGGTAGTACGATTAGCGGTGGATTGTGATGTTTCACATAATGTTGCTAACTGACGGCTACCAATATAAGGATTTTCCTGAACATTTAACAATACTTGTAGTTCTTTTTCTTCATTAGTTACTGGTTTGTTAACCACTTTACGTTTTGGATAATCAACAGTACCAGAAGAATAAAATCTTTGCATTAACTTTTGAAAAGTATGGATATTAGGCTGGCGTCGATCAGGATACTTCATTTTGTAAATTCTTTGAGCAAGAAGGCAATTTTTTTGAGCCTCTCCTATTGTATAAATCATATCTATTAACTCATTCTTTGGAAAATTCATTTTACAATATAAGATGAATGCAAAAAAAAAAACAAACTACACTACATAAAAACCAAAAGAAGCGATTGCGGTTATAAATTTGACACACAGAAAAATGTTCTTTTACATTGTTTTTGCCATGGCTACTATGATAATGAAGACTATTTCTGTAAAAAAGTATGGAAAATAAGAAAAACTGAAATATCTCAAAAACTATTATAAATAGGTATAGAATATATTGAACAAAACTTTTAGGGTTTTTATTACTCTATTAAATAACATGAAAATATACAGGGTGTACCATTTAAAAAAAAAGATATTTATTCATTTAAACTTGTTCAAATTTGAGCCGATGTGTTCAACACCCTGTAGCTTTTATTGCAAATATTAGGTAAAAATTATGTTAACTTGTCCTTGGCCTTGCTAAATTCCAAATTTGAATATATTTGTCACAAAATTGAAAATGTTATTTAGGATTGAATTGATGCTTGAAAATGTGACTTTTTTTCTTTAAACTTAATTATCTCAGAAACTATAAAGTTTTGTTATAGTAAACCCTTAATAACAAAGATTTAAAATTATAAGCTAAATCGAAAATACGATTCGTATATAGGGTGTTCTATTTAAAAAAATACAACTTTATGCTGTCCTAGTTTTTTGGCTCACCCTGTAGAGTCCTAAATATTTTTAAAATCTGTGTAAAAATAAACTGTATCAAACAATAAATATAGTTTCTTTGTTAATTTCACCGAAAAGGCACAAACCTACTTCATTCAATCGTTGACTCACCCTGTACATCATGTTGATTTCCGGGCGTTTTTCTAATACCCTCACTAATACATTTTTCAGTTTCCGGGAGTCCTTCATCCGGCAACGTTGTATGCCTTTAATATTTATTCTCGTTTGAAAAGTTTTTAATGGGCTTCGCCACTATGGGGAGCAGGCGCGGATCCAAGGGGGGGGGGGGGGGCGGGGGGGTCGATCCCCCCCTCCCAAGAGCTTTGAGTTTAGGAAAATAGACCCGATGTTTCCTTTTATACTACAGTTTATTTAAGAACTAGAGAGAGTAATAAATCATTTTTTATCCTTTTTCTCTTCGCAAACTACCTGTGTTCTTTAGTCCAGTGTCTTTAGCAAAATCAGTTAGACACATATATTTTTCATAGGAATGGGTTAGAAATTTTATAAACAAAAATACCGATCTATAATAATGGACTAAAACATAGCCTTATTCTGTCAAAAAATTCGAAGTTATAATTTAAATACTTACAAAATATCCATTGTCAAAAATACAAAAAGGTAAACATATATAAAAAATAAATTTGTCCATATAATATTAAAATATTTTTGGGGCTATCGGTCATTTTATTATTAATTAAAAACATTTTTAGGGTATTGGACGTTTCAGATTATTTATTTCTTAAACCATCTGCAGTATTACAATTAAACACTAAAAAGGGATTCAAATGTAATTACTTTTTTATGTTGTAATTAAAATTAGACCTACTTATTTTTATTTCTATTGTACTGATATCTTAATTTAATTTACTTTATTATATGGAAATACGATAGCCCCAAAAAAATAAGATAAACGTGTTAATTCTACACGCTTAAGAAAAAGGCACAAATACAATAATAGAATAATAATAAACTTACGGCTAATTGGAATTAAATATATATAAAATTAAAGAGTTGGACATACTTAAATAAAAATATATAAAAAAAACATATAAACAACATTAAACAATAAAATACAACAAAAACAAAAATTTAAATAATAAATTGAGTTTACACTTATTAACACTACATATATAATTCCTAATCAAAGTCAGTGAAACTATCTTCGCTCAAATTAATTATAATTGGTTCCTCTATCTCACCGATCATGAGATCGAGTTCTCACATTTCGTTTTATTCTTTTATTATATGGATTTTTTCCAATTTTCCGTAATAACTTTATTCAAAAAAATCTTTCAAAAGTTTAGTTAAATTACTAAATTTATTAATTGTATTATTTCTAGCAACTCTACCTTTTAATTGAGAAAGATATTTACTTCTCCAACGGACAGTTTCCGGACTATCTATAGGAACAGATTTTCTATCTGGTTTTTCCCAGCAAAAATTAAGTTCTCTGAGTAATTTCCAGAGATCAGTTCTTTTAATTCCAGGTAAATCGCGATTTTCATTGATTTTAGTTAGAATTTTGTAGACGGTTGGGATCTGCTTCACATTATAAAATGTACAGGGTGAGTCAACGATTGGATGAAGTAGGTTTGTGCCTTTTCGGTGAAATTAACAAAGAAACTATATTTATTGGTTGATACAGTTTATTTTTACGCAGATTTTAAAAATATTTAGGACTCTACAGGGTGAGCCAAAAAACTAGGACAGCATAAAGTTATATTTTTTTAAATAGAACACCCTATATACGAATCGTATTTTCGATTTAGCTTATAATTTTAAATCTTTTTTATTAAGGGTTTACTATAACAAAACTTTATAGTTTCTGAGATAATTAAGTTTAAAGAAAAAAAGTCACATTTTCAAGCATCAATTCAATCCTAAATAACGTTTTAAATTTTGTGACAAATATATTCAAATTTGGAATTTAGCAAGGTCAAGGACAAGTTAATATAATTTTTACCTAATATTTGCAATAAAAGCTACAGGGTGTTGAACACATCGGCTCAAATTTGAACAAGTTTAAATGAATAAATATCTTTTTTTTTTAAATGGTACACCCTGTATATTTTCATGTTATTTAATAGAGTAATAAAAACCCTAAAAGTTTTGTTCAATATATTCTATACCTATTTATAATAGTTTTTGAGATATTTCAGTTTTTCTTATTTTCCATACTTTTTTACAGAAATAGTCTTCATTATCATAGTAGCCATGTAAAATAATAAAAAGAAACTACAGAAACAAACAGAATGTGGTTAAATATGATGAAATACATTATTCGTTATATTACAACGGCAATAGTTTAATTAAACATAATGTGAAAAAATTAACATAACAATAACGACAAGGCAAATACATATTTATTTTTATACTAAATTGAAACAAAAAAATTACCTATTAAATACTGAGATTAATTATTTCTTTTTAATAAGTGTTCGAATAAACGACCCTCTTGTGCAATGCACAAATTTAGTCTTTTTTGCAGATTTTCTCGGACCCTGGACAAAATTAGTGGCGTTATTGTTCTACAGGTATCCCTAATCCTGTTTCGCATATCTTCCACTGTTGTTGGTGGATTAACATACACCTTATTTTTAATATAACCCTATAGGAAGAAATCTAATGGGGTGATGTCGCAAGACCTTGGTGGCCACTCAATGAAACCCCAACGTCCAATCCATTTTTGCGGATATCGTTGGTCCAAAAACGCACGAACTTCACGATGGTAATGCGGAGGCGCACCATCGTGCTGGAACCACATACTGTCGAGCTCATCCCTATCGAGACCTTGAAGCAGTTGGGGTAGTTCTTCTTGTAGAAAGTTCAGGTAACTATGGCCATTTAGTGGTTCATTAAAAAAGTGGGGTCCAATAATTCGATTATGATGAATACCACACCAAACATTTAATGACCAGTGGTTTTGATGTTGCACCTCTCTAATCCAAAATGGGTTTTCTGTGGCATAATAATGCATGTTGCGTCTATTTACGGTACCGTTACTTCTAAAAGTAGCTTCATCACTAAACATTACCTTGCATAATAAATTTGGATTTAATTGAATCTCCGCATTTATTGTACGACAAAAGTTTACACGACTTTCAAAATCCTGTCCATGCAATTCTTGGTGTAATTCCATGTGATATGGATGATACCTATATTTCTTGGTAGTACGATTAGCGGTGGATTGTGATGTTTCACATAATGCTGCTAACTGACGGCTACCAATATAAGGATTTTCCTGAACATTTAACAATTCTTGTAGTTCTTTTTCTTCATTAGTTACTGGTTTGTTGACCACTTTACGTTTTGGATAATCAACAGTACCAGAAGAATCAAATCTTTGCGTTAAGTTTTGAAAAGTATGGGTATTAGGCTGGCGTCGATCAGGATACTTCATTTTGTAAATTCTTTGAGCAAGAAGGCAATTTTTTTGAGCTTCTATTGTATAAATCATATCTATTAACTCATTCTTTGGAAAATTCATTTTACAATATAAGATGAATGCAAAAAAAGCCAAACTACACTACATAAAAACCAAAAGAAGCGATTGCAGTTATAAATTTGACACACAGGGTGTACATTGTTTTTGCCATGGCTAATATGATAATGAAGACTATTTCTGTAAAAAAGTATGGAAAATAAGAAAAACTGAAATATCTCAAAAACTGTTATAAATAGGTATAGGATATATTGAACAAAACTTTTAGGGTTTTTATTACTCTATTAAATAACATGAAAATATACAGGGTGTACCATTTAAAAAAAAGATATTTATTCATTTAAACTTGTTCAAATTTGAGCCGATGTGTTCAACACCCTGTAGCTTTTATTGCAAATATTAGGTAAAAATTATGTTAACTTGTCCTTGGCCTTGCTAAATTCCAAATTTGAATATATTTGTCACAAAATTGAAAACGTTATTTAGGATTGAATTGATTCTTGAAAATGTGACTTTTTTTCTTTAAACTTAATTATCTCAGAAACTATAAAGTTTTGTTATAGTAAACCCTTAATAAAAAAGATTTAATATTATAAGCTAAATCGAAAATACGATTCGTATATAGGGTGTTCTATTTAAAAAAATACAACTTTATGCTGTCCTAGTTTTTTGGCTCACCCTGTAGAGTCCTAAATATTTTTAAAATCTGCGTAAAAATAAACTGTATCAAACAATAAATATAGTTTCTTTGTTAATTTCACCGAAAAGGCACAAACCTACTTCATTCAATCGTTGACTCACCCTGTATATACAACTCCTTTAATTGCAGTTTTCATTTCTTCTTCCAACGAGGTTTTTCATCTGCTTGTGATCGAATGTGGCTTGGGAGTACAAACAATTCCAGTCGTTTTTTCTCCTTCAGTATTCGGTACATAGTAGATTTTCCAACTCCTGTCATGTTGGAACACATCTCAAAAGAGCTTTTAACATTATTATCTAGATATATAATATATAAAAACAAACGCAAACAAGATAAATCACTAAGAACAAACTGTAAGGTGTACTTTGCTCACTGACAGAAATTAAATTAAACTATCAGAATTTTTATGTTGCAGTAATATAATGAAATATAATTAGATTTACGGCAGTTCTCAGTTACCAGCGGCACTGGAGCAGGACGTCGGAGGTTTCGGTAACAGTTTTATTACTCTCTCTAGTTCTTGAATAGAGTATAGGAATGTGTGAACTTGCGATCGCCCCCCCCCCCTTCCCAAGAGCTTTGAGTTCAGGAAAATAGAACCCGTTCTGCCTTTTATATTAGGAATGAGTTTGCTGCTTGCATCCCCCCCCCCCCCCCCCCCGTTGACAACTTGCCTTTCTTGACATACTGAACTTTTGTGATATCACCGCCGGCCCCCCCCCCCCCCAAAGAGAGGAGCTGGATCCGCCCCTGATGGGGAGTGACGCATACTGCCATTATGTCTGACGGCGTCATAGACTTCATGGTTAATTTTTACTACGATATGGAAATAGCTAAAGGCTTTGTCCTGATTACTTTTAAAGAAATTATATAGACCCATTTTCATAAAAAACTAGTTTGACTTATCTTTTTAGTCAGTTGGTTCTTTATTATTACCGGGAGTTTCATTTTAATTTGAAAATTAGTTATATTATAAAGGATGTTTCAAAAAATTCCTACAGATTAAAAATTTGCCCCCTAATCCACTCACATGGTCTAATTTTAAAACCGGTCTAAGTTTACAGTGAAGGATTGTAATTGATAAGTGCAACAGTAACAATTTTTGAACCTTGAAATTTCATTAATTTTTATTTATTTTAAGGCTTTATGACTGGGCTTGTGTCCTTAATAACGTTATATAAGCATTTACTTGTTCACCCATGTAATATGTATTATAACAATATCATATGGAAAACAAAATTGATCAACTAGAAGATTTAACTTCTATGACAACTAGATCAGGTCTAAGTCTTAAACCTGCTTAGTAAATATGGCTGTCCCATTGCTGTAAATAGGATTTTATCTATTGTAGATCATCTTTAATTCGGCTTAAAATTTTAAATATAAAACTTACATATTTTAAAGTTTAAAAGTGCTACTATGTTTATGTATATAGCAAATTATTTTTCCATTGGTTTTGTAGAATTCTCAATATAATGAATTTGTAAAATAATTGAATTGGTTTGAAAGATATTACTTAAAACAGTGGCCTGTAAAACAAGCATTATTTCTGACTTCAGTGAAGTTTTTAAAAAAATATCGATTTTATAGAATATTGTTTTAAGGTTAATGTAAACGGAAAGGATGACGGATTTTTTTAACATTCGACTTTAAATGAAGTATAGAAAAAGAAGATGCACCTTAAATGCAGTCTGACCTTTATCAACCCTTTAAATTATATATATATATATATATATATATATATATATATATATATATATATATATATATATATATATATATATATATTTATTTATTTATTTATTTATTTATTTATTTATTTTGTAAATCATTGGGAAATATCTTTCGTTTGATCACCATATAAAAAATTGAAGCTTTTGGGGAAAAATGATTGTTTCTGTATTCAACATAGAAAATATCTATTAGAATCCATATTTCTCTTTTCTATAAGTTATAAAATAATACTAGGGAAAGCAGGGGCGAATCCAGCCTCTCTTTTTTAGAGGGGGCGGCCATATCACAAAAATACTAATGTAGCAGGCATGGGCGTATATTTTTCTAAAATTCGAAGATCTTGAGGGGGAGGCCATCGACCCCCTTTGGATTCTCGCCTGAGGGAGAGTTAAAAAATGCAGATTTTCCATTTGACCCTACATATCAGGAACTAAGAGGGCTAAGAAAATTTAGTTTCACAAAAAAATAAGACAGTGCGCCGCAACAGCACTTTCTATATTTTGTAATAAGATATCTAGCATTGGAAAACATAAGAAAGCTGGACACCCCGGACAGTATCAGTATATAAACCCTTGTATTTTTTTTTTTAATTGGGTATAAATACTTGGACTAAAAGATAGTGCTACTACCGTAATAAACTAGTCTTCTTAGTTATTATTTAATAAATGTACCCACACAGAACTTCATAGTTCAGTTGTCCTTTTAAAGTCAAAAAAATTAATTCAGATAAATTCATAATTCCTAGCTACTTACGTATTCTTCAGGAAATATACGGTAGTTCATCGTGAACACACTGCAGCAGACAATGAAATAACAACCCCAGAACAAGAAAGTTAATAAAACCTTCTTAACATATTGTTACGAACGACTAGGAAAAACTTATTGGTACGCCCTCGTATACAAATATTCCTATGCGATGAATCATTTTTATTATAATGTACCAAAAGAAATATTATATCGATGAGTCATATGTCTAGATGTCTATGGGTATATAAATAGGGATAGGATAAGAGTTCTAAATTAGTCGTATAGTAGTATTTGAATAGTGAAGATATTAAGAATATAAGATTGTGTTTTAGCTGTGTTAATAAATAGTTAATATAAATATATAATTAATATAAACGGAGGAGTGATTCTCGGCGTTCACTATGGATTCAGCTCCGAACTTTTGGACCTCTCAAACATTGCAGAGTCAGTGCCCAATATAGATTTCTTAGGTTGTAAGCTAGCTTTAAATTATTTCGTAGCTTATATAATTCTTTCATCACCAGATGTAATGTTTCGTGGAAATGTAATTCTTCTAGGAGACTTTAATGTTCCAACATTTGTAAAACCTACTGTTCCCCTAGGTGCAAAATACAGTAACCTTCACTCGTTACGCTTATTTTCCTGTATGCAATGCTGATCAACCTCAATTCAACTTTCGCAAAGCCAAATTTGCAAGCCTGTACGAAATGATGCTCCACACCGATTGGTCTCCTGTTACTGCCGTGGTGGATGCCTGTCAGTCATTTTATGATATCTTACATTACAATTTTGCTGCCTGCATACCTCGCAAATTGCCCAGATGAAGGCGTTTTCCCCCTTGGTTTACGGGTGAACTGATTACTAACATTTTCAAAAAGGAGAAGGTACGTCACTCAACTCATAAAACTACTTATTACCCGGAACAGTACAGGACTTTGCGTAGGCTAATAAAGTCACAGTCGCAGCGGGCCTACGAGGCCTTTGTAAGAGACGCTGAGCAAAATATAAACGGTGATCCTTCCAACTTTTGGACTTTCGTTCAGAGTAAAAAAGCTCAGTCACACATTCCAGCTATAATGAACTACGAGAACCATCCATTTCATGGGCCTCATAAGATTGTCTAAGCATTTGCGGAGTATTTCAAGAGTGTCTACAAGGACTCGAAGCCCTCTGAGATTTCTACTTCTGGAGAACCTTCTGAAATCATTAACATTCCCATAATCACTCCCACGGATGCTTCTTGGGCCTGCAAGTCACTTAAAAATAAGGCCACATCTGGCCCAGATGGTGTTCCTAATTTTCTGGTGAGGGACTGTTCCATTGTTTTGAATGCTCCACTTTGTCATATTTTCCAACTGATTTTGAAGAGCGAGGGTTTTTCCAGAGGTCTGGAAGATTGCCAAAGTCTGTCCTATTCTAAAAAAGGGTGATCCATCTCTAGTTGAAAACTATCGCGGCATTACAATCTTATATAACTTTTCCAACGTCTTCGAGATTATCTTGCAGAAATATTTATTTTCTAAAATTCAAAATCGATTTTCAACAGACCAACACGGCTTCCTTTCTAAAAGATCATGTATGACTAATCTTTGCTCTTTTTCCTCTTACGTTTGCGATGTCCTTAACAGCAGAAGTCAAGTCGATGTTATTTACACCGACTTCCGTAAAGCTTTTGACCAAATCGACTATCATATACTCTTACAGAAAGCTTCTGTCCTATTCGGCTGTCAGTTTGTGCAAATAAAAGAATATAAATCTGCTAGGTTTACTCCAATGTCAGGTGTCCCCCAGGGTTCGAACTTGGGACCACTTCTCTTTAACATATTTATAAACGATCGTGTTTCCCAGTTGGACTGCCACAGACTGCCCTATACTCATGATTTAAAAATATTTCAACACACTGATTCTGTTGCAAACTGCTTCTCTCTTCAAGCCAGTATCGATATGATCAGTCAGTGGTGTATAGCTAATAAGTTGGATCTTAACATCTCTAAATGTAATGTTGTTTCTTACTCTTGGATAAAAAATTCTGTTCGGTTTAATTACCATATAAATAGTTCTATCATTAATAGATGTTTTACCGCAACGGATTTGGGTGTCGTCTTTGATGCGAGTTTCTCCTTTATTCCCCACATTGATCAGATGGTGAGTAGCGCATCTCGAACATTGAGTTTTATTCTGCGAAACTGCAAACCTTTTTCTACCACAGCGACTTTCAAACTGCTGTATTATAGTTATGTAAGATCGAGGCTAGATTATGGATCAATTGTGTGGTCCCCCATATACAATTGTCATGGCCTTGCTATAGAGGCCGTCCAAAGGAAATTTCTAAAATATTTAATGTTTAGAGAGGACAATATTTATCCTTAGTGGGGTTTCAATCATGACCACGTTCTCGCAAGATTTAATGTACTGACATTGGTTGTACGTCGTAACTCCCAATCGGTATCATTTCTCTATAATCTTCTTAACGCGAGGTTTGATTGCCCATTTCGGCTAGAGCAACTATCATTTCGCGTTCCCCGTGTTGGTGCCAGGCATCCACCAGGTTTCTTCACTGCCCTTGCTAGGTCAAACATTTTATTTCAATAACCTATGTACAAAATGTGCAACAATTTTAATCGTATTTCTGCACTATGCGATATGCATTTTGACGGTATACAAACTATCTGCGCGAGGTGTCTGGGTATCCTTTTTAGCTTGCTATTTTACTGTGCATATGGATAGTTTATGAGAATATTGTATGCCTACAGCTTGTAAATCCGATATTGAAATGGATGGTGAACTGATTTTGAATGGGTCCTTAGTCTTAGTTTTAGATTAACTATAGCTTTAGTTAGTTTATTTACTCTATTAGTTTATTTGCTTTATTCTACTAGCTTGTTTATCTATGTTTGAATTTCCTGTAAGGGGACCGTTGGACTGTTGGAAATAAATAGCTATTTATTTATTTTGCTTATATTATTTATATAAATATTGAAAGTACTAGTGAAAGGTGTTTTGTTTTATTCTGCGAACTCAGTGAACGAAGACACAATAACAATATTTAAATAGGCGGAAGCCCGAAAATCTTAAAGTGAAATTTGCGAAATATTCAATGACGCTGGCAAGCTTTAAAATAAAACCACAATACAACACACGGACGCTGAGAATAATTTAAATAGGAGGAAGCCCGGAAATCTTAAAGTGAAATTTGCGAAATATTCAATGACGCTGGCAAGCTTTAAAATGAAACCACAATACAACACGCGGACTCTGAGAAACTAATAA
This sequence comes from Diaprepes abbreviatus, assembly GCA_034092305.1. NCBI lineage: Eukaryota > Metazoa > Arthropoda > Insecta > Coleoptera > Curculionidae > Diaprepes > Diaprepes abbreviatus. Next base: position 180,374 of record JASJET010000022.1, read on the forward strand.
CTTGTACATTTATATCCAATCACCCCTGGCGTTTTAAAATAGACTAGACCAAGTCCCTCTCCGTACCCTTTGGTCTGATCGACGATGTTTAACTACAAAAACAAAGAGGCGAAGTGGCGCGGTAAAAAAAAAAAAACATTAAAACATTTGATAAAAAAGCCATAGAAAAAGATATCTCTCTGGTTGTTCAAGAAAACCATAAAATATTACGATTTAGATAATATATTTTTATGCTTTCTACAAATTTATTAAAACTTGTAAGTTTGGCATCGCCGCAAGACGGCCGGAAATGGAAAAATTGAAACGAAAAATACAAGTTAAGGACTCCCGGAGACTTAAAAGTGTACAGGTGTTACGTGGACGCTTGGTAACTTGTTCTTGAAAGGAACCTAGCGGGACGTAAATATATATATATATATATATATATATATATATATATATATATATATATATATATATATATATATATATATATATATATATATTATATGTGGCGGCTTTAAGCCCCTCATACTCTTTTGTCAAAAACATCTTTTATACCTTTTTCAATTTTACTATTTGTTATATTTTATTATCCTGTTGTAAGATTCAATATTTTTTATAGATTTTACTACGCTGCACTGAAAACGTGATATTTCTTACTTTACTAAAATAAGCTATACCTTTTCGTACAATTTAAGGATTGTACCAATAAACCAATCGGGCCCTTTTACGGTCATTGATGACTCGGGAATTCCAACTGCTTGCAACCAAATGTGTACTCGGGATTTCCAACTGCTTGCAACAAAATGTGTACGGTGTTGCCATTTAGGCGGAATTATTTACAAATTTCTGAATCACAACTAATAGACCGCTGAAAAGTTGGATAACGTGACAACATCGTACGATACTAGTAAATTATAGGCAGATCCGTTTAAATACCCTCAACTTCCAAGTTAGAGGTCTATTCTACTCCTATTTCTATTCTGCTCTATACTATTCAACTCTATTCTGCTCTGTTCCATTCCTATTCTCTACTGGTCTAACTCCGTTTGCAGTTAACTATTCTACTCTATTCTCTATTTCAATTCTATTCTATTCCTACTCCATTCCGATTCTCTACTAGTCATACTCCGTTTGCAGTTTTCTCTATCCGTATAGTTCAGTTTTTATATTGCTTTCAGTCTTCCCGCTTTGAATCCTATTTCTAAATAAATCCATAAATCCGTTTTCAGTGCAAGCAACTTCATAATAAACACTGTTAAACTTTTAAATCGCGTTGTTATTTCACACTTACACGCATACTAAAAACTATAAGTTTAGCGCACTACAAACAGCTAAAAATTGGTGACCGCCCGACGTGATCTGAAAGTGTAAGTGTTAGTGCAAAAACAGAAGCGGTACTCTGGGAAGACTCCACAGTTACATCACGACGTAAGTACTCTCGAATATTTAGTGACATTTTTATTTCAATTTCTAACTTTCGAGTTACGTGACAAGTGACATTAAACCAATAACGCCGAGAAAACTTTATTAAAAACTTTGTATAACATCTGTTGCTTTATCGAAATATTTCGTTCTTTTTGTACAAGATGCAGAATTCATGTCAATTAGCCGATAATATTTACGCAACCTTACCTCCACCTCGGTCGGCAATAACAGTTGTAGCAGCTTCAACGCCTGAGGCCGATTCCAGAGAAAACCAGCTCAAAACATTACTTCATAACTTAACATTACAGATGTCCGATTTTAGAGCAGAATTAGGCAACATCAAACATAATATCACGACAAAGAAAGCACTGCATCGACACGACCGTCTTTCACGATCGCATTCACACACTCATAGGCGATCTCGCTATCGTTCAGGTGATCCTCCCCCTTCTGAAATATGCTGGTATCATAAGAAGTTCCAGGGAGCCGCTCAGAAATGCACCAAGCCGTGCAATTGGCGGTCGGAAAACGATCAGGGCAGTCGACAAATGCGGCAAATAACGCCTGCCCAACGAGATCTCGCCGCCTTTTCATTTGGGATAAAATTGCAAAAGTTCACTTCCTAATCGACACTGGAGCCGACATTAGTGTGTTTCCACGATCTAGAGTGCAAGGACGACATGTCAAATCCACTTATGACCTTATGGCTGCTAATGGAACGCCCATTGAGACATATGGAACGATTACCCGCATCTTGAACCTAGGTTTACGGCGAGACTTTTCATGGCGATTCGTTGTGGCTGATATTTCAAAGCCTATTTTGGGAGCTGATTTCTTAGCGCACTATGGTTTACTGCCAGACTTACAGAATAGCTTACTTCTGGACCCAGCTACTCAGCTTACCTTCCGAGGCGAGGTAACTGAGTGTGACTTACCTAGCATTCGGACTATCTCTGGAAATTCACCGTTCCACACCCTTCTCCAGAAGTATCCAGAAATCACCCGCCCATCCGGAGTTTTCAAAGGAGTAAAACATCAAACCAGGCATCATATCATAACCACGCCTGGACCTCCAGTAGCACAAAAACCAAGGCCACTTGCACCTGATAAACTAAAAATCGCGAAGCAAGAATTTGAAGCCATGCTTCATTTAGGACTTGCTTGTCCATCTAAAAGTCCTTGGGCTTCTCCTCTACATTTAGTCCCGAAAGATGGCGATGGATGGAGACCGTGTGGTGATTACCGCGCGCTGAATAGCCGCACGTGTCCAGACCAGTATGGAGTACGTCACATACAAGACTTTTCGCAGATGCTATATGGAAAAACCATTTTCTCTACCATTGACCTTATACGTGCTTTTAACCAGATTCCTGTTGCCGAAGAAGATATTCAAAAAACCGCCATTTCCACACCCTTTGGACTTTTCGAGTTTCCTTTTATGACTTTTGGCCTCCGGAACGCAGCCCAGACATTCCAGCGCTTTATTGATGAGGTTACCCGAGGGTTGAATTTCTGTTTCGCTTACATCGATGACATCCTCATAGCTTCTACATCACTGGAAGAACATCTGAAGCACTTAGAAATACTCTTCACACGTCTAAAAGACTATGGAGTTGTAGTCAATCCAAGTAAGTGCAAATTTGGTTTGCCTGAAGTTAAGTTTTTAGGTTACCTGGTATCCAGCGCCGGTTCATGTCCCCTTGCAGAGAAAATAGAAACCATTAGAGCCTATCCTAAGCCAAGTACAGCCAAACAGTTGAGAAGATTCTTGGGTATGCTCAATTTTTACAGGAGGTTTATGTCCAGTTCTGCAATCATTCAGGCCCCACTTAACAGTCTTCTCCAGGGAAACATTAAAGGAAAGACGCCAATTAATTGGACACAGGAAGCTGAAACAGCTTTCGAAGCCTCCAAGGAAGCCCTGTCACAGGCAACGCTTCTTGCCCATCCCAAAATCGACGCACCACTTGCCATTTTCTGCGACGCTTCAGATTTTGCTGTTGGAGCAGCTCTTCAGCAATGGATCAATGGACAGCCACTGGAGTTCTTTTCCAAAAGCTCAACTCAACCGAACGCAAATATGGCGCTTACGACAGGGAACTTCTAGCTATATTTTTGTCCATTAAACATTTTAGGCACATGCTTGAGGCAAGGCATTTTACCATATTTACTGACCATAAACCTTTAATTTATGCTTTCCGTCAGAAAACTTCGCAGATCTCACCTCGACAGTTCCGCTATTTGGATTTCATTGGTCAATTTTCTACCGATATCCGTCATGTAGCTGGCTGTGACAACGTAGTCGCTGACGCATTATCACGCATTGAGGAACTTCAAGTCACGCTTAACTACGAGGAACTAGCAGCATCACAAATCAACGATGAAGAGCTGGCAAAGCTGCAACGCGAAGGAACATCAATGCAACTCAGACAAGTTAACCACCCTGGGACCAACTGTATGGTATGGTGTGACTTTTCAACCTCTAGTGCCCACCCATTCCTAACCAAGCCATTCCGGAAAACAGCCTTTGACAGCACCCATCGACTAAGCCATCCTGGAATCAAGGCAACAGTTAAGCTCATGACACAACGCTATGTTTGGCCATCCATCAAGGCCGATTGTAGGAGATGAACTCAATCCTGCATCGACTGTCAGCGATCCAAGGTCACGCGTCATGTGTCAGCACCAATTGGCTCATTCGCCCCGCCTTCCGCCAGGTTGGAACACGTCCACATGGACCTAATCATAATGCCTTTGTCTGATGGTTACAGATACTGCCTTACAATGGTGGACAGATTCTCCCGTTGGTCTGAAGCCGTTCCGCTCAAAGATCAGGAAGCAACTACCATCGCCAAAGCTTTTTATGACAACTGGATTTCCCGATTTGGCGTACCATTACGAATCACCACGGATCAAGGCCGACAATTTGAGTCTCACCTTTTCAAGCAATTAAGCCGCTTGATTGGTATGACTCATATACGCACAACTCCATATCATCCAGCAGCTAACGGTATGGTGGAACGCTTACATCGGCAGCTAAAGGCAGCACTGAGTTGTCACCAATCCAGCTGGACATCGAGTCTCTCTACAGTTCTCCTTGGCATCCGACTCGCATGGAAGGAAGATTTAAAAGCCACAGCAGCAGAAATGGTTTATGGGCAAACGCTAAGACTCCCAGGATAATTCATGGCACACCCATCCCCAGATCAACGTGATGATGGATCCTCAACTTTTCTCAAGGAGCTATGTCAGCAGTTTAATGAACTTCATCCAGTTCATGGCACCCACCACACTGATAGGAAGCCTTTCATTTTCAAAGACCTATCCTCTACCACGCATGTCTTCGTTCGTCACGATGCCGTAAAGAAACCCCTTCAGCAACATTACGATGGCCCTTATCCTGTGGTTAGCCGAAGGGACAGAACTTTCCTAGTTAACATCCGAGGCCGTGAAATCAACATATCCATTGATCGCCTGAAGCCTGCATACATCCTCGCGGAAGACATGGACATGCCACTGCCACAGAATATGCAGCCGGATTACGTAATATACCATCCTATTCCACTCGACCAGCCAACAGCACATCCTGCACGACCAAGTGTACAAGCTGGAGAGTCTACAATTAAAGGCAACACATCACCAGCAGGAAGTCCATTGCCTGCTAACGACGATCTGCCGTCCAGGGAATCACATGTTCAGGGTACACCACCAGCTGCGGAACAGCCTTATCAAAGTCAACCAAGCACAGAGCGACGAACCAGATCCGGCCGACGAGTCCATTTCCCAGAACGTTTTCAAGCCAGATTCTCGTGAGCTAACTCACTGGCAGGGGGGTGATGTGGCGGCTTTAAGCCCCTCATACTCTTTTGTCAAAAACATCTTTTATACCTTTTTCAATTTTACTATTTGTTATATTTTATTATCCTGTTGTAAGATTCAATATTTTTTATAGTTCATTTTACTACGCTGCACTGAAAACGTGATATTTCTTACTTTACTAAAATAAGCTATACCTTTTCGTACAATTTAAGGATTGTACCAATAAACCAATCGGGCCCTTTTACGGTCATTGATGACTCGGGATTTCCAACTGCTTGCAACCAAATGTGTACTCGGGATTTCCAACTGCTTGCAACAAAATGTGTACGGTGTTGCCATTTAGGCGGAATTATTTACAAATTTCTGAATCACAACTAATGGACCGCTGAAAAGTTGGATAACGTGACAACATCGTACCATACTAGTAAATTATAGGCAGATCCGTTTAAATACCCTCAACTTCCAAGTTAGAGGTCTATTCTACTCCTATTTCTATTCTGCTCTATACTATTCAACTCTATTCTGCTCTGTTCCATTCCTATTCTCTACTGGTCTAGCTCCGTTTGCAGTTAACTATTCTACTCTATTCTCTATTTCAATTCTATTCTATTCCTACTCCATTCCGATTCTCTACTAGTCATACTCCGTTTGCAGTTTTCTCTATCCGTATAATTCAGTTTTTATATTGCTTTCAGTCTTCCCGCTTTGAATCCTATTTCTAAATAAATCCATAAATCCGTTTTCAGTGCAAGCAACTACATAATAAACACTGTTAAACTTTTAAATCGCGTTGTTATTTCACACTTACACGCATACTAAAAACTATAAGTTTAGCGCACTACAAAACGCTAAATATATATATATATATATATATATATATATATATATATATATATATATATATATATATATATATATATATATATATATATATATATATAGTGTGACCATTAGAGTCCATATCATATGGGATTTTTTTATTAATAGTTTTGTTCGAAATTTGACTTTGGCAACAATTTCTGCTTCGATCGAGATGAAAATTGACCAAAAATAATAGTGGTCACTTGATTAACATTATCTGTCAGATTTTAATTCTTTTCCAGAAAAAAATTCAAAGTGAAATTAAATCTCAAAATATCGAAAAAAGTTATTAGAAAAAGTTTTTCTGAATGCAATTATTAGCCCATATGCAATTTCAGCTGTATAAGATACTTTAGATTTTTTGCCCATTTTTTGTAAATTTCACCACTGTTGCAAAATAAGACTCATCGCAACCTATATAAAACTTCTAAGTTTTGACAATGCTTCATCCCAGACATATTTTGTTTAAAGTGGCGCCATATAAAATCTGTGTTTTTCTACAAAATCCAAATACGGATATTAAAATTTGGTCATATGTGATGCAAAGTTTATTTGTTTTTGACCCTGTATAAGGTATCTTCATAAAATAACTATTTTTGAAAACGTAGTTTGTGTCTAAAAGTAATACACATTAATATTAAGAAAATTAATACTCAAATACCAAAAATAGTTTGTTTTCAATTAAAAAGGTTGAATTTTAAATGCGTTTAATTTTTATATTATGATTTTTTTATTAGCAAATTTGAGTCTTTTCAATTAAACTATTTTCTTAATATTAATGTGTATTACTTTTAGACACAAACTACGTTTTCAAAAATAGTTATTTTTTGATGTTACCTTATACAGGCTAAAAATTTCTGTAATGACACTTGTGAGAATTTACACAAATTTGATGTCTACTTTTAAAAGTCTGATTGAATAACCACATGTTATTAGTGATCTTACATATTCATGGGAACATAACCTGAACTAACCCAAACTAACATGAACTACTATCGCTAGGTTTAATGTAATATTGCTAAATTTTTGATAGAAATAGGTATTCACTCAAGTTTATATAGGAATAGAATATATTTACTGTCATATTGCCAGGCTATATAATTAAATAAAACAAAATTATGTATCAAACATACATACACGATTTTCTGCTTTTTTTCAAGTTATGTTCCTATGAATATGTAAGACCATCAATAACATGTGGCTAGTAAATCAGACTTTTAAATGTAGACTATCAAATTTGTGCAAATTCTCACACATGTCATTATAATTAAAATAAACGAACCAATGTAAAACAGGTTTTTTCATCTAAATGGCATCTAAATATCTATTTTAATAATTGAAATTCTAACAATAGAGTCCCTACCCTTAAAATAATGACAATAAGATATAAAGGAACACAGCTTAGCAATAGTGAATAAAACATTAACAGCCAAATTCACTAAGTAGTGTTAAAGACTTAAACCCGATCTAGTTGCCATGAAATTTAGATTTCTAGTCGGTCAGTTTTGTTTTGCTTATGATATTTTCATAACTTGTATTACATATGTCAACAAATAAAAACTTATATAGGACTATTAAGGATAAGAACCTAGCGGTAAAGCCTTGAAATATGAAAGAAAAATTGTTATATCTCGAAAATAAATAAAAGTCAGTTTTCATATGTATTCATAGAACTTGATATAGTGGTTTCTAAAGCTTTGAGACATATCTACTACTGCTTCACACGCATCATTTCGCGTGTAAAAATTAATTTATAATCCCACAAAGCAGAGAAAAAGAGGATTTAACTCATTCCAATCTTTTACAAGATTAGACTTTTACAACCGGATTCACCAACATGGTTTAAATTAAAAACCATCCTAAATTGACAGCAGAGTGCTTAAACTGAAAAGAGCAACAATTAGTCAAGCAAGTTTTAAACCCTAAAAATACTAGCATAAAAAATCATTTTGTTTTATTACCGAACCGGTAAAAACAAAGAAGTTTATTTTCTTTCGGGATATAACTATTTCTCTTATATATATCAAGGCTTTATTGCAAGGTTCTTATCCTTAATATCCCTAATTAAGCGTTTGTTGACATATGTAATATAAATTATGACAATATATTAAGCAAAACAAAACTGGCCGACTATAAGATTTAAATTTCATGGCAAGTAGATCGGGTTTAAATCTTAAATCTTCTTAGTGAATTTGGCTGTTCATTTCTTAGTCTGCGCTTGTAAAAAATGAAATATTTATACATAGATTTTAGGTAGTTCACAGTGAATAGTGTACTTCCTGTAAAAATTCAAAATATTAGAAATTTAAAAAAGAATTTAGAATTTTTCATCATCAAGAGAGTGGTGTTTGATTCATTTAAGTATCTGATTATGGAATCACCCTGAGATAAAGTTTTTACATCGAAATCGAGTCTTGAAACCCACCATCAGCAGTAGCCCGCATTAATCCATCTTAAGCTCATGAAATTGACGGCATTGTAAGAGTTATATTTACAGGATTGAACGAGCAGCAAGTTTTATTGGAAACTGTATGTTTTGACAAGATATGCTTTTTCTCATAAAAATTTTGAGTGATTTTTAAGTCTTTTCGAGTATCTAAACCTGTAACGGAAGTTTGCGTCGATGCAGCCACACGCCCATGGAGATACAAACCAGTAGATAAGGATTACATAAAATATTTTTTTAATTCATTAAACTTTCCCTATTTTATTTCGAAACATTAAAGGTATTAAAAAGATAATCCTTCCTAAAAAAGTTGGTTAATTTCTATCATCCTAAAAACCCGTGAAACTACCTCTTTTTTAAAAAGTTGATACAAACACCATTTCTCCAGAAGATTTGTTCTACAAAACTATATTAAGGTATTACATTCTGAATTGACTTATAAACTTCACCCCATAGAATTCGATATTTTAGACGATAGTATTAGATCAAAAATTAGCATAATTATCCACAAAAAATTTGAAACTCAATCTAAAAATCTTAACCATTTAAAGTTATGTAAATTTTCCCAAACAACTAGCAAAATACTACGGTTCAATCAGAACTTTAGTGAAAGAGTCATAAATCTGTCAAACGTAGGTTTTAATAGTAAAGAAATAGATCTAATGTCAGAAGGCCCCAAATTTTCACCTCACATAAACAATAAAAATATTATCGATTCAATCATATCTGAAAGTACTCTAGCTCTAAACAAAATAGAACATACCAATAATATTGACTTAACTACCGGAACAATTAAAAAACATATAAAATCCACTAATTTAAAATCCAATAATACAGCTTTAGTCACAGTAAAAAGCATAAGAGAGAAAGTAAAAGATAATGATCTAATAGTAACAAAAGCAGATAAATCAAATGCAACAGTTATTTTACCAAAAGTTGAATATGTCAATAAAATAGAAGCATTTATTCAATCCGAAAATATTACAGAAATTAAAAGCGATCCTACAAAAGTTTTTCAAACAAATTTGAAACAAACTCTGTCAAACATAACAACCATTTTTTCAGAATTCGATAAAAAAAGAATAATCAATATGAACCTACAAGCACCAAAACTCTATGGCCTTATAAAAAATCACAAACCAGGAAATCCCATTCGCCCAGTTGTTTCATATATAAATAGCCCCACGAGAGAACTCAGTATGAAACTAAATTCATTCTTCACACAAATAAGCAACTTTAAACCAAGTCACAGTTTAAATAATTCAGTAGATCTCGTCCAATAACTAAAAAACATAAAAACCCCAGATAACTCCATACTAGTTTCTTTTGACATAAAAAGCATGTTTTCTAATATTCCAACAGATGAATGTTTTATATTTATCCAAGAAATGTTACAGGAACGAAATATAAATCCAATAGTTACTACTGAAATCTTGTCCTCTTTTGAACTTTGCCTATCACAAACCTATTTCCAGTTTAATAACAAATTTTATTTACAAAATTCAGGCAAACATTTTCATGTCTAACATAGATAACAAAATTCTTAATTCTCTTTAAGCAAAAACCATGTTCAATTTTGGTACAGATATGTGGATGATGTTCTAGCATGTTTTAAAGGCACTACTAGACAGCTTCAAAAATTCTTACAATACATTAATAATTGCCATCCAAAAATTCAATTTAGTCTGGAAAATAAATTTTCTAGATCTCACCATATCTCACCTCAATAATCAGTGTAATTTTAAAATTTTTAGAAAACCAACGTTTACAGGTAATACTATATCTAATGACTATTTTCACCCCTTACAACACAAAATGGCTGCATACAATTCAATGATACATAGAGCATTCTCTTTGCCTCTCTTTGAAGAAGATCTTCAAGAGGAACTAAATATCATTGAAAGGATTGCAATATCAAACAATTTCTCCCAACAAACCATAAAGAAATTAATAACTAAAAAACAAAAACAACTAGCTTTTAATTCAATATATCCCAAAATAAAAAATGATAAAGATAGTTCATCTTATATATCTTTGTCATACTGTGGTACCCTATCAAAAAACATAGCTAATATTCTTTCCGAACATAACATAAAAGTAGCCTTTAAATCTCAACACAATCTGTCCACTATTCTTTACAATGCTAAAGATAAAATTAATAAATTTGATAAATCAGGAATTTATAAGTTAAAATGTTCAGAGTGTGATAGCTTGTATATTGGACAAAGTGGTAGAAGCTTTAAAACTCGCTTTTCAGAACACCACCGATCATATAGACTACAAAAAAACAAACTCGAGCTTTGCCAACCATTGCTTAGAACACAACCACACTGTTCCTAATTTAAGTAACACTGACATATTACATTATTCAACAAAGGGCCAAAAGTTAAATATTCTTGAAACTTTAGAAATATATAAACATAGTAAAAATAAAAATGTAAGTTTGCTTAATGACCAGACAGAACTTGAGTTTTCCCCGTTATTTGTTGTTGCCAAATAATTATTAGTTCCCAAAATTTAGTACCTCCCCTTTGTAATAATGTAATTTCTCAGGTAGTTTTTATTTATTGTTAAATTTCCTCATGTTTCTGTATTGAATATTTAGTCTACCTTTGTAATTCAGTTTGAAAATGACTCTGTGAGTTGAAACTGCAGAAAATTGCACACATTTGGAAGGCATGGAGCACCGCCATATTGGCCTCCGAAAGCGAATTTGTCGAAGTTCATATAAGCAGGTTTAGGAAATAAATTCATAAATATTTCTAAAATAAGGAAAAACTACCTCTTTTTTCTTTCGGAATACAGAAGATATTAGTAAGATGTAACATTAAAGAAAATTGCACACATTTGGAAGGCATGGAGCACCGCCATATTGGCCTCCGAAAGCGAATTTGTCGAAGTTCATATAAGCAGGTTTAGGAAATAAATTCATAAATATTTCTAAAATAAGGAAAAACTACCTCTTTTTTATTTCGGAATATAGAAGATATTAGTAAAATGTAACATCAAAGAAAATTGCACACATTTTGAAGGCATGGAGCACCGCCATATTGGCCTCCGAAAGCGAATTTGATGTTACATTTTACTAATATCTTCTATATTCCGAAATAAAAAAAGAGGTCGTTTTTCCTTATTTTAGAAATATTTATTAATTTAATTCCTGAACCTGCTCATATGAACTTCGACAAATTCGCTTTCGGAGGCCAATATGGCGGTGCTCCATGCCTTCCAAATGTGTGCAATTTTCTTTAATGTTACATCTTACTAATATCTTCTGTATTCCGAAAGAAAAAAGAGGTAGTTTTTCCTTATTTTAAAAATATTTATTAATTTATTTCCTGAACCTGCTTATATGAACTTCGACAAATTCGATTTCGGTGGCCCATATGGCGGTGCTCCATGCCTTCCAAATGTGTGCACTTTTCTTTGGTATTACATTTTACTTATATCTTCTATTTTCCGAAATAAACAAGAGGTACTTTTTCCTGATTTTCAAAATATTTATTAATTAATCCCCACATCTACTTTTATCATGTCCGACATTATCGCATTCACGGGTTTTTAGGATGATAGAAATTAACCAACTTTTTTAGGAAGGGTTATCTTTTTAATACCTTTAATGTTTCGAAATAAAATAGGGAAAATTTAATGAATTAAAAAAATATTTCATGTAATCCATATCTACTGGTTTGTATCTCCATGGGCGTGTGGCTGCATCGACGCAAACTTCAGTTACATATCTAAACAAACATTGGGCTGGTGTAAACATTTTTGTTGGATGTTATAAATTAGCCACTTAGCCACCCCGAAGAAAAAAGAAGTTTGACATATGAAGAATTTATATTTGTTTCTCTGGTGCAAAATTATGCTGAAGTCATATTATCAACATGTATATCAAGTGAATTATTTCTGATCTTGCGTACTTCGATCTTCACATTTTAAACGGAGGCTCCTTCAGGAGGTATGCACTTAATTAAAAATCGCTATTTATTTTTTTAATAACTTATACGGAAAATGAAACAAATTATTTCATAATGCAATGACAATTGAAGTATAGGTCACCACTTCCACGCAATTCCGCTGATTCTCCCGTTTTTTCCGAACTTACTTAATACCAATGAAGTTGCCGCTCTTGTATTTGACGTTGGATTGTCGAGAGACAAATATCAACGATTACGAAATTCAGTTAAAATGAAAAGCAGTAATATATTTCCGCCGTACTCTGGTGCGTAAAATACAAAAAAAAAAGTATGTTATCTACATGACGATTATCTAACCTCTACTAAATCAAAAGCCGAGGCTAAATTACAAGGCTTACTGTATCACACAGTGGATCGAATTATATTGCTTCAATTAGACGCCCTTAAACAAATCGATAAATTAGATTTGGAAATCTGAGTTTCATTTGCAAATGGGGCTTAGATGGAACGTCAGGTCAGAGCCAGTACAAAATTAAATTCACTGATCCGAACATTTCTGATACAAGCTTATTCGTCACTTCTGTTGTCCAATCCCAAACCCTCCTCTTCTATGAATTGCAGGCCTCTGAAAATGAAATTTATTAAGGAAATCTAACAAACGTCTTTAAAGAAAAAAGAAAATTATGGACTCGAACTAAACAACTTGCATCATATAAAAAAGTTCTCTTTGCCACCCCAGCTTCGATACAGTACAACGTATCTATGACGATGATAGACGGCTAGATGAACGCTGTGGCTGGAACGAAATCGGTCCAACGTTGTTACCTCTGCCAAACAACATCTCAGTTCAACAACATTGATACTGTGTCCCAGCAAAGATTATTATAGCTAACGCTAAAGATACCTCACGCTTATGGCAGACCGTGTTTTTATTTTTCCGCAGCACAACCGACCGAAAAGGGAATAAATTGAAATTGGCGGTCCACGAAGTTTCACGATCGCTGGCAATGTTGTCAGATTAGTTATAGCTAGAAAAATGAATTTTTATTTAAAAGTAACCTAGTTTAATTGTCCGCTTCAAAGGGAGACAAATATTGAAAACTGAGCGTTAGGTTGTCGGCATAAGATAGGAATCTATTTTAAGTAGCCAATTCTTGTGATGGGATTGATTTAGACTGGGGGTTTATATTTTACTTTTTATTGAAAATTAAAAATGGAAAATTCTATATTTTTAATATTAGAAACAAACGAAATAGTAATGAAAATATTAAATCGTTGGTATTCTTTTGCAATTTGAAATAATGTTTTATTTCTAACCTTGTAAGAAAAGAGTACTTATATCCTTATATTAGTATCAGGTTTTTTCAGTTTGTTGAGAACTAAAACATTTTCTCTAATATAACGTAATCTTAAACATTTTGAATTATAAATCTTATTAAGAAAAATAGTATCTTTTATTGTTTTAATAAAATTGTTCACATAAGTACTTAAACTTTAAGAATACAAATTTCAGTGGCTCTATGGTAAGATTTTTTTTTATTGTCCACATTTATGTGTTGCACTCAGTTAAGGCCTTTTGGTAGCCAACGTAGGGGGTAAAATGGTTCCTTTTGTTGATTTCTTAATATTAAGTTGTATATTTCTTCCAGATACTCTTTTTCGAAAATATTATTTCTTTTCTAGAACAATAAATGGACCACAAAAAATGCCACTTAAAAGCACAAAATAAACCAAAAACTGATCTATATTGCTATTAATTTAATACAGATTTACTTATTTACTTAGAATTGTTTTGAGCTCTGCTTTGTATTAGTCGAATTAGTTATTTTTAAGCTAATTATGGGTGAACTGGTATGTTTTTCCATCACAGTAGGAAATTATTTACATAGCTTCTGATTTATGTTTCTTTGTGTCTTAGTTGAGATTATTTTTGCAGTTTGCAGCTGTTTTCTATAGCTTCTAACTTTGAAGCAGACCTAAAAAAATAATATTAATTTTTTTGTCCGCCATACTATAAGCTCCGTTTGCCCTTTTGGTTTATCGTAGAAACTTAAAAGTTCCGCAAGAAATCAAATGGATTAATATTAAATCATCTCGCTGCGCACTTTCAAAAAAAAAAATCGGAAAAAAATATGTTATTGTATTAATAAAAGCATTAACAAACTCATGTGGAATTTCAGCTCTTAAGGTACTCAAGAAGCTGAGATATGGCCTTTGAAAGTGGCGAAATGGGCTCTTTTTATTCTATTTTTCGCATATTTTCAAATGCTCACCATATTTTTTGCCCCGATATATATTTAAAAAAAAGCGTTTTAGATTACTTGAAAGGACCTTTCCAAATTCGTTAATCTATTTATTTCTAATTTTAATGACCCTTTTTGCAGCATGAGTTGTGCAGGGCTGTTTCTGCGAATTTCTATGATTTTTGGGCAATTTCAAACTCTTATAGAATATCGACTTTTGATTCTTTCTAAACCGATAGGGTTCAGTTTTTTGTTCAAAATATACCTTTGATTTTTATTTTGAAAAGTTCAGATTGGTTAAAAAGAACTTGAAGTATCGGCCTTTAAAAGGAGATCTGTTTTCAAAAATTACAAAAATACTGATTTTCGGAAGGTTAATGCAACAAAACATATTTTTTAAATTTTTATTTTAAAAGCCTAAACCCTTACTTAAATGCATAGAAAACACTGAAAAGACTTGTAGCTTTTGTAACTGGCCCTTAAATTGTATTTCCATATCAATTTTTTTTAAATTTTGAACGCTTTTTCATTTTTTTTTAAATTACTTTTTTCTTTAAATTCTCGCCAGATCTAAAGTTTGGTCTCGATTTAAATTATAAGAAATGTATTTTTTGCATCTTGAAAAGGCCATTTTAATCAGTTTATTTAATAAGTATTAATGATTATAATGTGCTTTTTTAAACTACAATTTTTTTTAAACTCTGTTTTGCAAATTTTTATCACTTGATAAGCATGCTTTAAATCGTCATTCGTTCTTGAATTCTTATTATTTTTTGACCTATCAGATCTTATATTTTCATTTTAGAAAGACTTTTGATTTTATTTTAAAGAGCTCAGAATTGTTGTAAAGAGAAGCATGTATCAGTCGCTAAAGGAATATCTGTTTTGAAAAATTTACAAAATAGCTTATTTTCAAGAGACTAATGCAAAGAAGAAAATTTTTGGATGGTTTTGAATTCTAAAAATTTTCTTCGACTTGCAAAGACCTTCGAACTAATTTATTATATACTTTTAATAATAATTGGCTTTTTTTACGATTCCATTTGTGCAGCGCTATTTTTGTTAAGTCTTGTAATTTTCAGGCATGCTTTAAAGCTTTGTGTGATCTCGAGTTTTGGTCAATTCGTTTTCTTTGAAAATATTTTTAATTTATTTTTCGAAAACCTTGAATTGGTTAAATAGAATCGGATATACCAGCTTCTAAAGGAGGCCTTTTTTAAAAAACTGCTCTTTCATTTTCCACAGACTGATGCAAAAAAAAATTTAGGAATCTACATTCTTCTAGAATGTAGCAGAAACTAGAACATTTGATATTCCGTATTTCGGTCTTTATATTGTCAAGTGACTTAAAAATATCTATTTTTACCTAATTACCCAAAAAAAAATATTTTAAAGTTTAAAACCACCTTTCCTCACACTCACAGATCATGTTTTCAATTTTAACACATATGGGAATATTTTAAAATATGCCTGAAAATAGCGAAAATTAGCACAAACAATGCTGCACACAATGGAATTCTACAACGAACCAGATTCTAATTAAAAGTATATAATAAATTAACTGGCTGAAAAGGTATTTTAAGAGAAAAAAATGCTTATTCCAGAATTTATATCGAAACAAAATCCTACACTTGGCGAGCATTTAAAGTGGTTAAAAAAAATCTAAGAAAAATGGAAAAAAGGTTAAAAATGAGAAAAAATTGATATATTTAAGTCAAAAAAAAAAGTAAGGACCTAAATACAAGAACTACAATTTTCTTTAGTATTTCTGATGCATTTAGGCCTCTAAAGTAAAAAGATATGATTTTTTGTATTACCCTCCTTTAAATAAGTCATTTTTCTAATTTTTGCAAGAGGCTATCTCTGATTCTTTTTAAGTGATATGACTTTTTCAAAATAGAATTGAAGGTCTTATTAAGACGAATAAAATAAGATCCGCAAAAAATCACAGTCAAAAAAGAATCAAAAATTGAGATCTTGTGAGGGTTTGTGCGGTAAAAAAAGCCTATTTCCAGTTAAAAGTAAATAGACTAAATGGTGTTTTGAAGGTAAATAAAATGCTTTATTCAGAATTCGTATCGAGCCAAAACTGTAGATTTAGCGACCATTTGAAAATATGCGAAAAATTTACTACGAAGACAAGTTTAAAAGGATATATTTCAGCTTATTATCCCAAATTCGACGACGAGTTCTTTTTTATGATTTTTGAGCAAGTTCAACTTTTGATTTCTTTTTGAGTGAAAAGATCTTATTTTTTTCGTCTTAAAAATATCTTCAATTTCTATTTTGCAAAACTCATGTTGCTTAAAAAGGACCAAAGATGATCTTTAAAGGGGGTCTATTTTCAAAAATTTGAATAATGACTTTTTTTCAGGAGGCTAACGCAAACAATCATATCTTTTTACTTTAGAGGCCTAAATACCTATTTTCCATTTTTCTTAGATTACTTTTACCACTTTAAAGGCTCGTCAAATTTAGGGTTTTGTCTCGATTTGAATTCCGAAAAAAGCATTTTTTCCTCTTAAGAGGACCTTTTCAACCAGTTCATTTTTTATTTAGTTTCAGTTAGAATCTGTTTTTTTTATTATTATTAATATTCGTGATTTCTAGGCATGCTTTAAGGCCATAAGATCTTATTTTGTTGTGTTACTTCATTAACTAAAATTTTTGCTAAGATTTTGTAACCTTAGATTAACGGTTTCACTGTATATTTAACGTCTGTCATGTATTAAAATATTCGGAACATGATAGTATGTGGAGATGTAGCTTTAAACCTAAAAAAGTAATTTAAAAAAATTGAAAAGAGGTTAAAAATCGGTGAAAATCGATATTCTTAGACGAAAAAAAATAAAAGATTCAAATACAGAAGATCAAATATTTACTTAGAGTTTCTACTACATTTAAGAAAGGGTGTAGATTTCTAAAAAAAAATTTTTTTTGCATCAGCCAATCGAAAAAGAACAATTTCCCAAAAAGGCCTCCTTCAGAAACTAATATGGCAGGTTCTATTTAACAAATTGGAGGTTTTGAAAAATGAATTAGAGATCCTTAAAAGATAAAAAAAAATGATCTCTTTACTTAAAAATAACCAAAACTCGAAATCATTAAGGTTTAAAGCATGCCTGAAAATTACAAAAATTAACAAAAACAGCGCTGTACAAATGGAACCGTAAAAGAGTCGGATCTAATTAAACATATGTAAAAATTAATTAGTTCGAAAGGTATTTTCAAGGCGAAGAAAATTCTTTTTTCAAAATTCAAAACCATCCAAAAATTTTGGGGAGCATTTATAATTGTTAAGTTAATCTAAGAAGAATGGAAAAAATAGATAATTTCAAGTTAAAAAAATATATTAGTACGGCAGTCCAATTTTTTTCTATGTATCTTACGCATTCAGGGAAGAGTTTTTTCCCCTCAAGTGAAAAAGGAAAATATTTTTTTTCATTAATATTTTGAAAATATACTATTTTGCAAAATTTTGACAACAGGCATTCCTTAAAAGACTGATATCTGCGTTTCTTTACGGTCAATCTAAACCCTTCAAAATAAAATCAAAGAATTTTCTAAAACGAAATTATGAGATCTTATAAGTAAAAAAAGAGTGAAAATTCAAGATTTTATGAGGATTTCTAGTATGCTTATCAAGTCACGAAAATTAAGAAAACCGAGTTTTAAAAAAATTGTTGTTTAAAAAAGTCGATTCTAATTCGAAGTACATAGTAAATTAATTGGTTGCAAAGGCCTCTTCAAGATGGAAAAAAACATTTTTTAGAATTAAAATCGAAATAAAACATTTCAAAATACATTTATCTTTAAAGGCCGATATATCTAGTTCTTTTTAACCAATCTAAACTTTTTAAAATATAAATTAAATATATTTTTGGGACGAAAAAAATGGAACCAGTTTAGAAAGAATCACAAGTTGAGATTCTATGACTGTTTGAATTGCCCGAATATCATAAAAAGTCTCAGAAACAGCGCTGCATGACTGGTGCTGTAAAAAGGTCAATTTGAATTAAAAGTAAATGAATCAGCGGATTGGAAAGATCTTTTTAAGAAGTCGCAAATACTTTTTTTTCAAAATTCATATCGACCCAAACCTTTACATTTGGTGGGCATTTGAAAATATGAAAAAAATGGCCTAAAAAGAGCCCATTTTTCAACTTTCAATGGGCATATCTCAGCTTTTAGAGTAATTAGTTTATTTTATCTATTTAATAGTACAATAACATATATTTTCACTTACTTAGTTTTATTTAGAAATTTGCAGACGTTTCGAAAAAATCTCATTAGGCTCGTTCTGTGCTTGTGATTTTGGGGAAACATCTGTGGATTGAATTAATCCCATACAAAACTATTCTATATTTCATTTAAACTACATTACAGTTCTGTAAGAACACTAATCAAGTTATAAGTTAGCCTAGAATGTAGAAATGTAGAAGTTACATTTATTTAAATTTCCTAAAAACAGTAATTTTTAAATTTATTTCTTGACTACCATTAAAAGTGCTACAGGATTTTTGAGGTGTTGGCATGATGGAGTTCCCAGTCAGTTTTCCATAAAAATGGATAGGATGACGTTAGGAAACACCTTGGCTACCTAGGTCGCTCTTTAGACATTTTCCTCTGGGTGCGATTAAAAAATATCATTATAGAAGTTCAGATCTTTTCGTATTATTGATTGCCTAGAATAAATTAAAAGGTATTGTATTCGATAAATTATACTCCGTATCATCAGGAACTTTGTATCAGCGTAATCAAGAAAAACATTTATTTCTAAGATAGAGGACATATGGAGACTTAAATGCTTTTTGATCCACACGCGAGCGTTTTATTTTCTGTAAAGTTCTTTAAAATGGTTATTTTTTAACCACCCTGTATATCTAATTTTTTGTTCTCGACTAACTTAAAACCTGATTCGTACTCTTACATAGTGGTAATCTAGTCAAAAAGAAATTTAAAATAGTATTTTATCACACTTTTTTAACCTCCAAGTAGGTTCTAAACTAATTATTTAAATCACAAAGTTATGTTCTCAAAATCATGTTATATCTACTGTCAAAATACACTTTTAGATAAAATTTTTAAGAATTTTTTACTTTACTCAACTAAGATTTTTACTCTTTTAAGCCACCCTGTATGTTCTACATCTATTTTTCTTCCCCCCTGGTGAGAATTTCTTAAACCAGGTTAATATATATATATATATATATATATATATATATATATATATGAAATTAAATTTTTTTTCTTTTTGGTCGATTAAAAAAAATGTACAATTGTCTCACAATTCAAATAATAACAAAATATATTTGTATTTATACCGTAATAAATAGTTTATCTATTTTAATATCTACAGAATACTATTAAAAGCAATAAAATTATTTTAACATCGGAACATTCGTTGCGAAACTAAACAAATGTTAGAACAAATCACAACATCCCCACTAGACATTCAAAATGCTACTAAATTGTATTTTTTCCGTATCGACCGGCGACAGGCTTCTTGCGCCAGTTAAATGACCAAGCTCAAATTGGCAACGAGGCTCACGGCGAAGATCCATTACGCTACGTTCGGTACCGCTGGATCCGGCCCGTAAATCGGCTGGATCCATAGAGATTATCAAAAATTTAACACGGCGTGAGGTATCTATAGCGTTAGCTATAATAATCTTTGGTCCCAGTAAATACAGAGTACTTCAAGCTACGACTATTAACCCTACATGCATGTATTCCATACTTCGAATGCTGCTTGTATTTGTCGTATCAACGTGGCACACAAAAGTAGTAAGCCTGTAAGCAGAAAGACAAAGAAGTGAAAACACAGACAAAGGCCGCCATCCAACAGACCTTTAAGGAGAGAGAATAGGACTTCTTGTTAACATGCCAAAGAAAGAGTTAGGAAGCACTAACGATGGCACAGCTCGACGTTTTTTCGAGAACAGTGATGAGTCAGCTATTATAAAAAGTAGAGCTGAAACTGATCCTCCGGTTTCACGTCATTTTGCAAACTATTTAAAGAGGACATTAAACTGCAATAGAGAAGATTTGAGAATACACTTCAAACAGAAAGATTGTTCTTCAAAGAATATTCTTGGTACAACATGTCAACAGAAATCCACAAATTATTTATCCATGGACCAGACATCATAGATTTGCAATATTACCGATAGGTAAATTATCTAAAGATGCACAAAAATCAACGAACAAGTTGATAAGAGACTATCGCCTAGATGGTGCTCGAATTCGTACGTATTGGAGAATGAGAAAAGAGCTGTTAACAAAGAAGGCAATGATTGAAAAGTTCTTTTTATTATTTTTATTACAGTCGTATTATTTATTCATTTATGATAATCAATAAGTCTTAAGCATACAGGAAAAAGTCATTTCGCTTTTTTAACGATTATCGATATCCATGTATTTATTTTTTAAATGCACCTTAAACTCAAGCGCAATATTTTATTCATGGAAAGACAATTGTTCTTTTTATTTTGTTTTTAAATTGCATATTAAACAGCTCTTAAACCATACTCGACGTTTTTCGAATTTATTTTCATGATTTTAAAGATTGAGCCTGTTATGTTGGATCCGATAATCTATATTTTTTTACTTTTAATATTAAATCCGTGCTCAGCCACGTGAAAATTCGTTTATACCTATTTTCGTCCATTTCGACCCACTGTGTTTGCTGGAAGCAAGCTACGATACAACAATTATGCTTTATTTCGCTCCTTCAACAGAGCGAAATGGGTTGTTCGTTTCTGTCTGTTACATTTCCGTTATTTACATGTTGTGTTTTGGATTTTCCACACCCGTATAGGTGGTATATTAAAATATATAATAAAATAAAACTTATTCTAATATCACAACCCTATGAAAACATAAAAAAAACTATGCAAGCAAAAAAATGTTTTAAGTGGATAGCCTTAACTCTCCTGTGGTTCTTCATTCAAAGGCAACTCACGATGACCTCAAGCAAGCGTGCACTCGGACTCAGATATAAGAGAGCGCTTATCGTCCGCGTAAGATAAAGCTATCTTATTTTTAAGTTCGACATATATATCGTGTAAATGTGAACGGAAATTGACATCTCGCGATATATTTTTGTATCCTCTGCGTCAACCGATTTTGGCTTCTTTCGTCAAATCTCCGTCTACGTTGACACAATATACTTTCGCTTCTATTCAATAACATTTCCACACAACTTTTCCCGCATACTCATCTTTCATTTTGCCCAATACAATATTTACGGGAATACCTGGTTAGCTATTTTCAGAGTAATTAGATGTATGGAATTTGTATAAATTTTTACACATACCTATTTCAACATGTGAAATTTATGAGTCAGTGTCAGTGAACAGCAGACTTGCATTGTTACCATATTTGGGCTTAGTAAACGTGTACAAAAAATCATACATAATAGTCTTGGATATATACAAAATTGGAAAACCTACATAAGTGAGCTTATTATAGATCCCGTTTTATTTCTGTATGTGAATGGCTACCATATTTTCTCTAAAAATACTACAGTTTTTCAATTTTGGCTTTGCAGTCAACGCTTCGGCTCCTAATCTCTTACCAATATTATCCCAATGGGTAACCAATTTTACATTTACCCTTTTCTCAACGTTTCCATTGTTCACAGCATTGTTCATTAATTTATAAAAATCTTTTTTGAATTTATTTTTGCTGTGTTCAAGTTGATACATGGTTTTAGCCAGGAAGATTGATCGAAAGAAAGGACGTGGTGAATTTTAACTAGTTTGAGATCATGATTTAGAGCTTGTTGTAAATTTTGATAATGAATAATATATTGTCTTTTTTAAGCAAATTTGGAATTAATTTTGAAATTTTGATTTCCGACTTTGGTGAAACAATGGACTGCAGACAAAAGGGTAGTTCACTGTATAAATAATGTAAATTTTCGCGGTATTCCAAATGAACTTCTTTCATGTACTCGGTCGGAGAATCTTCCGCGATAGACATATAATTGACATTTTGAATATCACCCTCATCCACCCACTTGCAATTACTCTGGTAAATATTATGACATAGCTACTCCATTTAAGTTAGTTGCACCAAAATATATAATGTAAGAGGAAGCTTCATAGTGTGGTAAAAATGTATTATTTGCTCCTGCTTTCCTTATGCTACACTGACTAACTTCACGGCAAATTCCGCGTCTCAGGAAATGCGCCATCTTCACCTTTGTTAATAGCTCAAATTCTTCACCACTGCTTTTGAGCATCAAAGAAAATGTTCAGCCTGGTCTTGTATAGGAACTCACAGCATCTAATCCGTAGGTTTCAAGACATATTTCTCTGAAATTCTCAAAAACATCAGCTAAAATTAAAACATCGGATGTTAAGTAAATGTCTGAATTGTGTCCTAAACTTTCGCAATTAAACAAATTCCATACAGTCTGAGCATGTTCGTAATCTTTAGGTGTTATATGCTCTTTTTTAGTGTATTGTAACAGTTTTACATCATTCAATTTTGAAAATGAATCAATGGACGAATATGGCAAAAACACCCTTCTGTCGAATTAGCTGAAATTGATTATAATCAGGGAAATATTTTCTAATTTCACGACACTGTTTGGGTTTTAAATTTTGACTGAGTTTATTCAAAGTGCTGAGAATAAAACTAAATGAATCTAAAAATAGTATTTTTAAATATACCTTTTGTTTCCGGTCTTTTTCCACTTTGATGCTATGTTTAGAAAATGTGATGTAACGTTCTTTATTTTGAGCGATAACATCCAACTTTTCATTTTCGGTAGCAAACTATTTAATTATCAGTTGACTACCGAAGCCGCTCATGTTATGGAAAAAGATCGGTATATATTTTGGAACTTTAAAGTATATGTCACACACGGAGTAAGCAGCTTCTCGGAACCTACCTGTCCAATGACAATGATCCCCTTACTTTTACATCTTCTATATTAAACACTTTTTCGCAGATATGGCAGACCCACATTAAACTCGGCCTGTTCTTCTATCGGTAGAGGAATCATAGACTTTACTATTTTTATAAGTTTATTGTATAGTCGTTTACAGTCCCAAAAATTCATAAATTTATCACTAGCATGTATGTACAGCGTGAGTCAACGATTGGATGAAGTAGGTTTGTGCCTTTTCGGTGAAATTAACAAAGAAACTATATTTATTGTTTGATACAGTTTATTTTTACGCAGATTTTAAAAATATTTAGGACTCTACAGGGTGAGCCAAAAAACTAGGACAGCATAAAGTTGTATTTTTTTAAATAGAACACCCTATATACGAATCGTATTTTCGATTTAGCTTATAATTTTAAATCTTTTTTATTAAGGGTTTACTATAACAAAACTTTATAGTTTCTGAGATAATTAAGTTTAAAGAAAAAAGGTCACATTTTCAAGCATCAATTCAATCCTAAATAACGTTTTCAATTTTGTGACAAATATATTCAAATTTGGAATTTAGCAAGGCCAAGGACAAGTTAACATAATTTTTACCTAATATTTGCAATAAAAGCTACAGGGTGTTGAACACATCGGCTCAAATTTGAACAAGTTTAAATGAATAAATATCTTTTTTTTTAAATGGTACACCCTGTATATTTTCATGTTATTTAATAGAGTAATAAAAACCCTAAAAGTTTTGTTCAATATATCCTATACCTATTTATAATAGTTTTTGAGATATTTCAGTTTTTCTTATTTTCCATTCTTTTTTACAGAAATAGTCTTCATTATCATAGTAGCCATGTAAAATAATAAAAAGAAACTACAGAAACAAACAGAATGTGGTTAAATATGATGAAATACATTATTCGTTATATTACAACGGCAATAGTTTAATTAAACATAATGTGAAAAAATTAACACAACAATAACGACAAGGCAAATACATATTTACTTACACTTATTAAAAAGAAATAATTAATCTCAGTATTTAATAGGTAATTTTTTTGTTTCAATTTAGTATAAAAGTAAATAACATGAAATATACAGGGTGTACCATTTAAAAAAAAAGATATTTATTCATTTAAACTTGTTCAAATTTGAGCCGATGTGTTCAACACCCTGTAGCTTTTATTGCAAATATTAGGTAAAAATTATGTTAACTTGTCCTTGGCCTTGCTAAATTCCAAATTGAATATATTTGTCACAAAATTGAAAACGTTATTTAGGATTGAATTGATGCTTAAAAAGGTGACTTTTTTCTTTAAACTTAGTTATCTCAGAAACTATAAAGTTTTGTTATAGTAAACCCTTAATAAAAAAGATTTAAAATTATAAGCTAAATCGAAAATACGATTCGTATATAGGGTGTTCTATTTAAAAAAAATACAACTTTATGCTGTCCTAGTTTTTTGGCTCACCCTGTAGAGTCCT
Source organism: Diaprepes abbreviatus (assembly GCA_034092305.1). Taxonomy (NCBI): domain Eukaryota; kingdom Metazoa; phylum Arthropoda; class Insecta; order Coleoptera; family Curculionidae; genus Diaprepes; species Diaprepes abbreviatus. The sequence goes on from JASJET010000022.1 coordinate 205,454, forward strand.
AAATATTTTTAAAATCTGCGTAAAAATAAACTGTATCAAACAATAAATATAGTTTCTTTGTTAATTTCACCGAAAAGGTACAAACCTACTTCATCCAATCGTTGACTCACCCTGTACATCCCTATAACTCCGAAAAACAGATTGCGAGTCATCGAAATAATTTAATATAGCAGATAAAAGATTAAGGAATATATTTATGTGTTCTAGTGTGTAGGATTCGTTGGGCTCTAACTCATTTTCCTCCTTCACGATTGACTCTATAAGTGTTTCAAAATCGGCATATACAACAAAAGGTATCTTGAATTTCTTTCCGAAATCTCCAAATTTAAGCAAATCCTCTGGGAGGTCTTTACCATATTTATCTTTGCGTAAATTTCTAGTAAGTAATTTTACAGTAATATGACTACAATCGTATGAGCTTTTAATTTATCCTGACTTGCAAAATATTGTAAACAGCCATCACAGAAGTATTTTAACAGTAATATGACTACAATCGTATGGGCTTTTAATTTATCCTGACTTGCAAAATATTGTAAACAACCATCACAGAAGTACTTGGTACCATCATGTTTAGATAATTGATTTGTGATTCGGCGAGATAAATTTCTTATTAAGCAGCAATGATTATTACCATAATTATGGCTAACTAATAACAAATAAACATGTCTATTTTTTCGTGATTTGGTAAAGTTCAATGGACCAACAAATTCAATAATATTTTAGTCATTTTTAAACTTGCCATTAAGTCCGTAAACGTTGATAAAAATATTAATGAGTTTTCAAACCTTGGAATATCAACAAATTTCATAGGAGAATTATTTATATCTGTAAAGTCCAACTCCTTCTCAAACGACAGATAGTTGGTTTATCTCCTTGGTGTTTTGTGTAGTCCAGTGGATGTAATGTAGCCAGGACTGCTGCCCATGTAAAACATTATTTTTTCAATATTTAAAACAAATTTCGTTGACTCTATTTCCTTAGGTAAGGTGATATACGATGATGCCTTCATAAGGTTATACTTATTTATGCCTAATTTTAAATATAGTAGATGCTGCAGTGACCATCCGGGAAGAAAACTAAAAATAAATGTAACGCTTTTGTATAAATAATATATATTAATAAATATAGTTCTTTTGTAAAAATATACTAATAAAATACAATAACTTTTATTTTATCGATAAACTTGATTATTTGGCTTGAAGATGTCCCCAGAATAAATCTACGTTTGCAGTATTCTCAGTACCCGTCAATCGGTATGTAGCAATATGGTTTCTGAAAGAAGTCTTCACAAGTTTAACGCTTTCATCCTGTGTAAGGCAACAGTTGTCTCGGTGTTGTGTAGAGCATAAATGGCCACTCCATCAAATAGCTTCTACGTTAATTCTGCATACGTTACAGTACTCCATTGATTTTGTTGGTTGTGAAACCGATAGACACATATAACATATATATATATATATATATATATATATATATATATATATATATATATATATATATATATATACAACGAAATAACTTGAAGAATCAGAGTCGGACTAAAGTTGTAGGACTTTTTCTAGCTATCGCCATGTGGTCATGGATTTGACCTTGATCTCGATATCCAAGGTCATTTTGAGGTTAAGCATTTTTTTAAAAACCAGAATCCCCATGTATTTGACGTCGGAAATGGAACGAACGGGGAATTTTACGTTCGACTATGACCTTGACTAACCTTCTTCCTTGACTTTGCGATCAAGGGCAAGGTGAAACAATACACAATCCTGGTACAGCGAAATAACTCGAAAACTAAAAGTTGGACAGAAAAACATTTTAGACAAAAGTTGTAGGACTTTTCTTTGACTATTACTGCGTGACTTAGGATTTTACATGTATCTTTACATTCAAGGCCATTTCAAGGTCAAGCCGTTTTTTTGCAAATGAAACTCTTGATCCTTGACGCCGAAAATGGAGGTTACGGGAAATTTTACGTTCGAGTATGACTTTAACTTCCATTTTCGGCATAAAAAATATGGTGTTCCATTTGAAAAACGACTTGAACTTGAAATGCTCTTGAAGGTCAAGGCCAAATACAAGATCACGGGATAATAGTCAGGGCAAAGTCCTTTAACTTTTGTCTCAAACGTTTTTCCACCCGACTCTTAGTTTTCTAATTATTTTGCTGTACCGTAACTTTTTGAGGTCAAAATAACAGAATGTTCAATAAATTGTATTTTTTATAACTTTATTTCCATATATTGTCCAAAAATATTTTTATAATGAAAATGCAATTTTAATATTTATTTGTGTATCATTATATTGACAAGAATAGCTTCACGTTGATGAATTATAACGTTTCATAGGATCTGATATCTCCTAACAGGTATGGTATGCCAAGATTCTTGAATAACTCCCTAAAGTTCTTCTTCATTGGTAGATTTTTCTCGTTTTACCGCATCCTTAATATCACCCAATAGATTTACTACTCGGGTCATGTCCGTGTTAGTAGATTTTCGATATAATGTATATTTTGTTACTAGGACGTCCAAGAACGAGAGCTGATTATTTTTTTCAAGTTACAGAGGGAACTGTATCTTCGCGTATATAGAGAGGATTATGTCGTCTACGTAGAGACATCAGAGTTTGGGTTTAAGATGGCATTGAAGACCTTTGGTCTCGAAACAGATCATAAAAAGATTTGCAACAGCTGTCTTTATATGTATTTACCGGCGTTCTTAAGGCAATTTCTGGTGAGGTCCATAACGTGAGCTGAGAAGTCGTCTCTTTAGGCTATCTGGTTCAGTGTTTCATCTATCGATATGTGTGGATACGTAGATTTCACGCAGTGATGTCATCTTTTTCAAGTTTTAGGGATTGTAGAATAGTTATAAACTGCCCCGAGTTTTTCACATAAGATACGACCTACTCCACGCGTGGTTGCATCTGATTAGCATGTTCTTTTTATTAATTTTTGGTAGGGAGACTTAGAAGCGTTAACGTCAGCCAGAAAACCTCGTTTGGTTTATAGACGCGTTCAAAATTGACTCAACAGAAATGAGGCACTGGGACAGCACACCACGTTATTCCTGGAAGAACGGAATATTGCCCTGAAATGGCAAACTCAAAACCATAACTTGATTCCATGATCCCAGTAGTAAATCTATTGGGTGATATTAAGGATGCGGTAATACGCGAAAAATCTACTAACGAAGAAGGGCTTTAGGGAGTTATTCAAGAATCTTGGCATACCATACCTGTTAGGAGATCTCCGATCCTATTAAACTTTCTAACTCATCAACGTGAAGCCATTATTGTCAATATAATGATATACAAATATATATTAAAATTGTATTTTTATTACAAAAATATCTTTGGATAATATATGGAATTAAAGTTATAAAAAAAATTATTGAACATTGTGATATTTTGACCATGCGTAATTCTCAATTTTATAAATTTCCTGTTTTATGTAGAAAAACTTTTTTAACATTCCATAGTTTAAAACGAATAAAGCTTTAATTAGTTCGCAATAGGGAAATTAAATCCCATTAAAATAGATTTAGTATAATATTAAAAGATAAAACATGTGTATGTAACACTATTATTGTTTTGATCACAAATGTGCATATGTATTGAGGAACACCTATATACGAAAAAAATCCTAACGTTAAAAGCAAGATTGTAGGAACCGATAAAGCAAACGGTTGTTTATCGAATTAAACAAACATTATTATCTTTAGATTAAAGGGAAAAAATTATTATTTTATTATTGAATTTTTTAGGTTTAAAACTTATTGTTGCACTTATCAATGTAAATCCCATGTTGTCAAATTAGAGCGAGCGGTTTGTTAGTTAGACCCTGTAGAGTGAATGACAATTTAAATTTTTATTGTGCTTCAAAAGAACTTTTTCTTTTAACATTAACTGATCTTCTTATAAGTAATAACTGGTAGTAACAAGTAGTAACTAGGAACCCGTTGAGATTTTTTTGATATTTTTTAAAACGATTTACTACCATTATTCTATCATATAGAATCGCTTGCTTCAATTTCTTGATGTTTCTATATATATTAAGACAGCAAATAGCTAAATAGTGTTTGATTTTGAAATGAGACTGAGCATTTCATCATTAATTTAACACTATAGTGTAGAAAATATTAGTCAATTTGGCTTTATAGAGGTCAGTTTTTGATAAGAAACCAACTCCTAGAAAAAGCTTATCAACGAACTTCCATTTTCGGCATAAAAACTCATATTTTAAAACAATTTGCAGAAGATCACATAAGGATTTTCTTCAGCATTACCTTTACTACTTTCCTTGCAAAGAGAAAAATTTGGTGCCCCTATCGGTGGTACTTTTATTAAGTAGTGTATTGTAAACTATGACGATTATATTACCATGTTAAAAAATTATAAAAATATTTTTTCCACAATTTAGATGTCCCTAGACAAAATGTGTTAGTTATATTTTTTCAAACGTTGTATTTCTACTTATTTTTAAAATTAGTTTTATTTTTTAGAATTGTTGGAATAATAGAAAAGTTGAAAACTTGTTAATTCCAAAGTTAATTAAATTGTTACAACAGGCAGGAAAAGGAAATGCAAGAATTATTTACCCAAATTTACTTCCGTTATTATCTTATTTATCCACAGTGAAAAAAGAAGATGCAACTCAATTCTATAATAATTTCTTTGATGCCATGCGTTACGGGTAAGTATTAGATTTGAAAGCTTATGAGATCATAGTTGAGTATATTTTTTAGGTTGAAACTTAAATCTAAAACAAACAGCAAATCAGAATTAACAGCAATAATGGGATCTTTTGTCGAATGCCTGCAATTTTTGATAATAAAAAATTCCTCGGATATGGATTTATGCAAATCTTTAATCAAAAATCAGTTACTTTTAACTATAGAATGGTGTATTAGTGATGATGTTTCTTATTACAAGATAATTTTTTATCAGACCTCAGTGTTTGTTCAGTACTTAGGATGTAGTAATAACTCAGATTTATTAGAAATTTTGACAATTTTTTTTTTTGAAAACATTCATGAGATGATTAGTGTTCTCCTTCAGCCTAACTGTATTAATTGTTGTAATATGCCATTAATACTAGAAAAACAGATTGAGCTTATGCGCTCACTAAAACAAATGACCCTACCCAAGAAAATCGGTCGTGTTAAGTTTGTGCTTAAAGACTATGGAAAAATTCATTGTTCCCAGACGAAATATGGGAGTATAATACAAAATGAAACGTACTTTCAATTTATCGAACAACTTGCAGTACGAATTTTTCTAGATTATGCACGATATATAACAATAAATTCATCAAAAGATTTAGTTGACAAGTTATATTCACTGGTTAAGGAATTTGACAACAACATATTTTTTGAGAGTATAAGAGGCGAAATGAATAAAAATGCCAAACTCCTGGACATTTATGAAAATTTTTTTAAGAAATGGCTTAGATCTGAAGAAATATATTGCAAAAGCGTCATTCATTTGATATTTTTATTAATGACTTGTTTGCAAGACCACGAACAGGAAATAGTTTTAAATGATTTATTAACGGTAAGTATTAGCCTATCTCTCAAAAATTTATATTTGTTATTGAAAATTTATATGTAGAATTTATATATGGTATATTGTGATGTTTTTTGCTATTTAGTTTAATGTAACTATTCTAATTATCAACAAATTGAGAGTTTTTACAAATTATCCAATTTTATAACAAATGGCTTTCTATACCATTGTTACTTTTTTATGTAATCTATTCTGTTATCCTGATTAATTGAAAACTATTAGAACAACTAGAATAACTGGATAGCGGTCTTAATTTTAACGCTCTCATATATTTAATCTTAAATATGTATCTATAATTACTATGTGATCCGAATAAATGCACTTTTTTAGTTAGCCATGCTTCAAACTCTTTGCATCGTTGAGTTATTGCCAACCTTCTTTTATATTGGATATATAGTTTGTAATAATTAATATACAATTTAAAATTAAAACCCTTTTGATACATAATTATTTCAATATGACACCATGTAAAATTATATTGCCAACACTACTTGTAAACTTTATAAGCCACATTAAATTTTTGCTTAATTTTATTTGTTAATTCGGAATGCTTAAACAATGTTGGAGCTTTAAATTTAAATTCTCATTTAGCATGGATATTAATTACATGACCCATTTTACTGGCTCTTGCTCCTTTCATAGAAATGTAAAAAGGGCTGACAGTATAATACTTGACATATTAAACATATCTCCCCTTATCAGAAAAGATTCTCTCTTCGTTTTACTCCAAAATGTATTAAATAGCTTCTCCCAAACTACCTTACAATATTGGAATAGTATTCTTGATTCGTGGTTCATTTATTGCGAAGCCTTGGATTAACCTAGTGGCCACCACGAAATAAATTAGTGATTTGTACTATAAGGTAGGCCATTTTAGTTTCATGTCATGCTATCGACGTAGTTTGCCACATCCCCACAACCAAACCTATATATAGTTCACTTTTGTCTTATTCTCCAACATTTTGGGTCTTATTTTTATAGTTTTTACTCAACAAGTTTAAAATCAATCAATTATTAAAATTGCTAAAGCAATTTTGATCATAAAGTTTTTAGCATAAAACATTAGGAAACCAAAGCCACTCTAGTGCTTTTTAATTGTGAACTTTACCTTAATCTTTTAACTCCGATTTCACCAAAATTTAAAAGCCGGTAATTCTGCACCTCACAAAATAATGTTGTAATGTCCAAATTAGAAATATCTGTTTTCCGTGGTAATAGAGAACATGGAAAATATTCTACAATTTATTTAACTCTCTTATGTATTCTTACGTATCTCTTATACATCTTATTTGACTGGCGTTTAAAAATGCAGGTACTTGATAACTTTTCTACAAAAATCACTTCTAGATCTGATTAACAGGTATGAAGATCCTAGGTTATTACTATAACCCACTGGCAAGAAATACAAACAAATAAAAATACTGCCTAATTATTTAATCAGCTCTTTAAGAAATTTTTATGATAATTTTGAAGATAATTTGCCTT